>CM069903.1:108471827-108755986 GCA_036172215.1 Camellia granthamiana | reverse complement strand
ACTGCTTTGTGAGAACCATTTGGCCTTATGAAAAGATGGATTTCTTGGGGGTGGACTCAGAAGGAAGTGCAAGTGGACTTCTGTGTATTTGGAGGCTGAATGTCTTTAAGCTCAAAGACTGTAATTGCAGCAAGAACTTTATTCTCTTATCAGGTTCCTCATACTTTTCTTTTGAGTGTGTCATTGTTAATATCTATGCCCCAAATGAGGTTTTGAAAAGGAGACAGTTATGGGATGCTCTGGTCAATGTATATCCTCATTATCCAAATCCTTGGTGTATGGGTGGGATTTCAATAAGATCAAGCTCATGTGTGAGAGGAAAGGGTGCTCAAGAAGAAAGAGGGGGATGAAGGACTTTAATGAGCTTATTGAGAAGTTGGAATTGTTTGACCTGCCTATGCTAGGAAGATAGTTTACCTGGTGTAATGCATTAGATGGGGAAAGATAGAGTAGGATAGATAGATTTCTGTTGGATTCAAGGTGGCCGACAAAGTTTTCTCTCAAGCAATGGGGTTTACCTAGAACCATATCAGATCATTGCCCAATTTTGTTGAAAGAGGATGAAAGGGATTGGGGTCCTAAACCTTTTAAGTTCTTAAATCCTTGGCTTTCACACCCTACCTTCATGCCTGAAGTCAAACACATTTGGGAGAACACACAAGTGTCAGGATGGGTAGGGTATAGTCTATAGAGAAAATTGAAAGTCTTAAGAACTCATTTACGGGTGTGGAACAAGGAGGTGTTTGGTAATATTGATTCTCTCCTAAAGTCAGCAGAAGAGGAGATGCATGATTGGGATTTAAAGGTAGAATCTAGGCCTCTGGCTGATGTGGAAATTAAAAGAAGAAGAGAAGCTACAAGTCTAGTGTGGAAACTAAGTAGAAATAAGGAGAGGTTGTGGCATCAAAAGTCCAAAATGCTGTGGGTTTGTAATGGTGACAAAAACACTAGGTTTTTCCATATCATGGCCAGCAAGAGACAGAGAATTTTTTTTTTTTAGATTCAGTCCTTGTGGAGAGGGTGAGCTTTGAGGACCTTGCTCAGGTTAAACAAGTTGTGGTTAGTCATTTTAGACAGCAGTTCTCAAAGAATTGGACTGTTAGGCCAATGATTTCATGTCCCTTTGCTGTTATTAGCTCTGAGGCAGCAGTCAATCTGGAAGCAATGTTCACTGAAGATGAGATTTGGGCAGCTCTTCAAGATTGTGATGGGAACAAGGCCCCAGGACCAGATGGCTTTAATCTTGCATGTATCCAAAAGTGTTGGCTAGTAATGAAAGGTGAGATAATTCAAATGATTCATGATTTCCATATAAATGCTAATCTATCAAGTGGGGTAAATAGCTCTTTCATTGTGCTTATACCTAAGAAGGATAATCCTTTAGGTTTGGGAGATTATAGGCCAATTAGCTTGGTTAGCTCCATCTATAAGATCTTGGCCAAGGTATTATCTAGATGATTGGAGCAGGTGCTTCTAGCTATGATTAGTGAGGTGCAGTCAGCATTTTTCAGTGGCAGGCACATCCTAGATGGTGTGTTGATAGCTAATGAAGTTGTAGATGGGTGGCACAGAGCTAAAAAGAAAGGTATAATCCTAAAATTGGATTTTGAGAAAGCTTATGATTCATCAAATTAGGAATTTTTGCTATCAATGTTGGATAATTTTGGTTTTGGAGCAAGATGGGTTAGGTGGATGGAGACTTGTATTACTATAGCTAAGGTGTCTATTTTGGTCAATGGTGCACCCACTGAGGAGTTTCAACCACAGAAGGGTGTAGACCGCCCGGAACTCCGCTTCGTGTGCGAGGGCGCGAATTGTGGTTCTTAGTTACTACAGTTCGAACTCATGTCACGGTTCTGAATCTAATCTCACAAAGTGCAATGTGAGACTGATAAATCACCAAAGAGTCCAAATCTGGCAAATCGTTTTGGAAAATCGATTTTAATCAAAAAGCGCCAAACATGGACTACTTTGCCAGATTACAGAGTCGTCACCTAAATATTTTATTTTGGAAAAATTTAGAAAACCCTGACTCGTGCCTAAGGCCACGTGCCCATCATCACCAAAGTTGCCTCAGCTCGGGAACTTGGGTACGAGAGGGGACGGTCATGCAATGAGCACCCTCGCTCGCCCGATCAAAGGATCGGCCTTTACTAACATGATATGTTGTTTTTGAAAACACATGTGTTCTTATTCCGGTTTATTAGCTAGCTTACTATGTGATGTGCACAACATACAAGTATAGACTAAATCACTCAAATTGGAACAAAACATCTCATGTTTGTTTGTTTGAAAATGGTTTGAAGTTGCTACTCGCAAGTAGGCTAAGTTGCGGGTTTTCCACCCTCAAGTGGGCTTAGAAAACATGATGATTTGCCACTTCAAGTGGGCTTAAAACTCACTTTTTGATGAATTGTTCCAATTCAAGTAATGAAGCCTTCATCCATAGGCATTCATGCAGTTAAATACTTAAGCAGTTAGCCTCATGGCAAGCATGCTATCATGGTAGTCACTTACACACATGCAAGGATGCTAAAGCATAAACACTCACAGTGTACTCCGAGCCAAAAAAGAAGCTAGCTAGTAATCAATGCATAATCCTAGCTATGTCAACAATGCCTAATGCAACACATGCAAAAATGCAACTAAGATAGGCTCGGCTATTCTAAGATGTCATGTGAATGCAACTTGATAACATGTATTCAAATTGGTATTGAAATACAATGTAGTTTGTATGATGCTCCAAGCCCGGTGCATGCAAAACAGATGAATGAATGCAAACATGCGAACATAAGGATGCTAATTGAAATATGCCCTAAAACTAACCACTGAAAGCAGATAAGTAAAAGGGAGAAAGAAATGGGGGTTGGAAGACATGCATCACACACACGCACACTGATTACAACAATGTGCCCTCTCGACGGAGGGTCCGAATAATAAGCTAACTAGCTAATCTAAGCTAATTAAACTAACTATTACATCACAAAACTAATTAACTAACAAGTTAACTAATTATTACAAAACAAGCTAATTAGCTAACTTACACTAGCTAATGAAATACAAAAGTGTCACGACCCAAACCCGCCCCTAAAAGTTTGGTCCATGACCGGCCTGTACATAGGCCTTAAAACAAAATTTTAGAATAATATTTAACCACATACGTGGCCTTAAGCGGAAGCAATATCAATAAAAGATAACATCCATTGAGCTTGTGCATACATGATGGTTTAATTGCATTTAAGCATTTAAATACATTCCCAGAGTTACATATACAATCATAGAATTTACATAGATCTCACACACACTTACATAAGACTTAATAATTTATATGACTCCCAACACAAATTAAGGTCTCCACATGGCAGACAGGCAAACCTCAGTACCACTCTAGTGTCGATCCCCGATGGCTCACCTACATAAATATACATAATGACGAGGTGAACAAGGCTCAGTGAATAATAGCAATGTAAGGAGGTTAATTAAATAACCAAAACCTTGGATAAATTAAATAGACAGATACCAAACTATACACAGATCTTATCTATAACTATATTTCAATGCGGTCTCAGGCTCACATGTAATGCAGACTGGCTTCAAGCCCATATGTAACACAGACCAGCCTCAGGCCCATGCAGAATACAAAACGGCCTTAGGCCCAACAGATTATACGGAGCGGCCTTAGGCCTAACAGATCTTACAGATCAGCCTCGGGCCCAGATATCAACAGATTGGCCTCTGGCCCAGATATTAACAGATTGGCCTCTGGCCCAGATATTAATAGACAGAACAATTCCAGAGACACAAAGATATCATAATTCCATAATGCACATACATTCCATTTGTTCATCATGAATCAATATAGTTAACTTGTAGATAACAGAATGTTAATATTAACTATAAATGTAAGCAAAACGTACTACTACAGTACTACTACTCAATAGTGCACATAGATTTTCCCATGGTTTATTATAAGTCGACATAGTTGTCTCGCGAATAACAGAACACTAATAATAATGATTAACAGAAGGCAAATGTATCACTACATTAATAGGGACAGAACAATTCACATCATAATGGCCTCGAGCCCACATCTATTACTAGGGACAGAACGACCTTAGGTCCATATCAATACCATTATTTAATCATATCCATTAATTGAATCAAAGCACAATATCAATGGGATAAGCCATTCACAAATAACAATACATAAATCATAATCACAGGAAGTAAGTGAAACACATCGTTGCACTACTATTACTCACAGTGATCGGCTCCCAGTAGTAATGGGACGATGTTCTCGACTGGACCTACAACACAATGCACATAGCATTATAAGAACATACCCGATTCCTTACTTTACTCTTTAATTTGTTAGTAATATCGGTACTAAACTCATTAGTCTTTAATAATTCATAATCCATGTCACAGAAGATAGGAGGAATCGATAGAAAAATGGTTCAGATGAAGAAACGATACATACCGGTAAATAGAAAGTGAATAGTCGTCACTAATTTGGGCATAAATATTTCTGTATTTAGAATTTGGGAGTGATATTACCACCATTGGAAACTAGACTTCCAGGGCTTGATTTTAGGCTCAAGAATCACTCAAAACAGAGTCCGGATGCAAAAGATATGTTTGTTCAAAGTTGGCTATGCAGAGCTGTCCCCCACACGTGCGGGAAACAGGGCCGCACGTGCGGGAATGGGGCCGCACGTGCTGGATGACCTGCTTTTTTTAGTAGATTCAACTTTGGTTTTGGGCATAGACTGCCGCACATGCGGAAAGACCTGTCGCACGTGTGGCTCTGGGCAATTTTCAGTCCGAAAATGGCTCTTTTTGCTCCAACACTTGGTTTTTCCATTTTTAAGCTTGGTTCTTAACATAAATCACTCAAAAACATGTAAACTTATCTCATAACATGATAAACTAACATCAATCAAGTGTAATTCCATTTTAAACAAATCAATCCTTTCCTCAAAAATGGAAATTCAAGTCTCATCTTCTATATAATTAAACTTCTATAATATATATCCCAAAATCATACAAATACATCTTAAACATGGTTGATCTTCACACCAAAACTTGGTAATCATTCTTAAGATTGAACCCAATTCAAGCAAATTTAAGGAAATCAAGGTTCAATTCCTTGAGTTTAACTCATTTCATTCATAACCCAACACACTTGTTCATTTACATATTAATTTTCCAAGTCAATCCTTGATTTCATGTAGTAGATGAATTATTTACAAAGATAATAGTTGAAGCCACATACCTTAACTCAATTCCTTGTTTTTCCCTTTAATCTCTTCAATTTTCCAAGCTTCCATGGATGATCTTCTTTCCCTCTCTTCTCTCTCTTTCACGGTTCTCTCTCTCTCCCCCTTAGATATTTTGTTTGACTTCAAAATGATAAGCTCCCAACTCACATGGCCTATCCATATATGTATATATCTCACACTTAAGCTTTTCACAATAAGGAGGGCCAAACACGCCCTTACGAATCGCACAAAATTAAATTTCAATTAAACTTCCCAGATGACTCTAAAAATTATGCTGATCATAAATATATCCTATATTCTGATTTCTGAAGCCTCTAAGGCCTTCAATTTACAGTACAAAGTTAACCACCCAAATGTGCATTAACGAGTAAGACGAATTAAGTTTCCAATTAATTTTCTCAATTAGTTCTAAAAATTCCCATTAACATATCCAAATACTCAATTTTAATTTCTGAACCCATAAAGGCCGGGTACTTTCAATTTTAAAACCGTAATTCAACAGATAATTCCCCAATTCGAACAGATATCGTTAAATTAAAATGCGTTAACCCACAAGAGCATAAAGGCAATTTCTGATACGGATTTTGGGGTTATTCCAAAAAGAGTAGCTAAATGCATTAATTACTTAAGTACAAAACCAAGGCATTAGCTAGCTAAGCAAAGTGGCCAAGTAGAGCAGTAATGAGATGTCCTCAGGGCGAGAAGTGCATGCATGCTCAATCGCTTCGTTCAGAAATCCATTGCGATGCCCCAACTTGCCTCTGTTTGTAATTGTTCTTAGGACACTGCACAAAGCTCCAGATAACTTCTACTCCATCATGGAAACCTCCAGGAGCATTGCCGACCACTTATTGTTGTTGCCAACCACTTGCCGACCACTTATACACGCTGCAGAACAGAAAAAGTGGTCAGCCAGCCACTTTTACTGGTCTGCTGACCAGAAAATTTTGCAGTTCAGACTCATGTCACGGTTTTGAATCTAATCTCACAAAGTGCAATGTGAGATAGATAAATCACCAAAGAGTCCAAATTCGAAAAATCGTTTTGGAAAATCGATTTTAAACAAAAAGCGCCAAACATGGACTGCTTTGCCAGATTTCAGAGTCGCCACCTAAATATTTTATTTTGGAGAAATTTCGGAAACCCTGACTCGTGCCTAAGGCTACGTGTCCGTCATCACCAAAGTTGCCTCGGCTCGGGAACTTGGGTACGAGAGGGGAAGGTCATGCAATGAGCACCCCCACTCGCCCGATCAAAGGATCAACCTTTACTAACATGATATATTGTTTTTGAAAACACATGTGTTCTTATTCCGGTTTATTAGCTAGCTTACTATGTGATGCGCACAACATATAAGTATAGACTAAATCACTCAAATTGGAACAAAACATCTCATGTTTGTTTGTTTGAAAATGGTTTGAAGTTGCTACTCACAAGTAGGCTAAGTCGCGGGTTTTCCACCCTCAAGTGGGCTTAGAAAACATGATGATTTGCCACTTCAAGTGGGCTTAAAACTCACTTTTTGATGAATTGTTCCAATTCAAGCAATGAAGCCTTCATCCACAGGCATTCATGCAGTTAAATACTTAAGCAGTTAGCCTTATGGCAAGCATGCTATCATGGCAGTCACTTACACACATGAAGGATGCTAAAGCATAAACACTCACAGTGTACTCCGAGCCAAAAAAGAAGCTAGCTAGTAATCAATGCATAATCCTAGCTATGTCAACAATGCCTAATGCAACACATGCAAAAATGCAACTAAGATAGGCTCGGCTATTCTAAGATGTCATGTGAATACAACTTGATAACATGTATTCAAATTGGTATTGAAATACAATGCAGTTTGTATGATGCGCCGAGCCCGGTGCATGCAAAACAGATGAATGAATGCAAACATGCGAACATAAGGATGCTAATTGAAATATGCCCTAAAACTAACCACTGAAAGCAGATAAGTAAAAGGGAGAAAGAAATGGGGATTTGAAGACATGCATCACACACACGCACACTTATTACAACAATGTGCCCTCTCGACGGAGGGTCCGAATAATAAGCTAACTAGCTAATCTAAGCTAATTAAACTAACTATTACATCACAAAACTAATTAACTAACAAGTTAACTAATTATTACAAAACAAGCTAATTAGCTAACTTACACTAGCTAATGAAATACAAAAGAGTAGCTAAATGCATTAATTACTTAAGTACAAAACCAAGGCATTAGCTAGCTAAGCAAAGTGGCCAAGTAGAGCAGTAAAGAGATGTCCTCAGGGCGAGAAGTGCATGCATGCTCGGTCGCCTCGTTCAGAAATCCATTACGATGCCCCAACTTGCCTCTGTTTGCAATTGTTCTCAGGACACTGCACAAAACTCTAGATAGCTTCTACTCTATCATGGAAATCTCCAGGAGCATTGCCGACCACTTATTGGTGTTGCCGACCACCTGTCGACCATTTACACATGCTGCAGACCAGAAAAAGTGGTCGGCCAGCCACTTTTACTGGTCTGCTGACCAAAAAATTCTGCACAACTCTAGTTTGCTGCAACAAAGAACAAGAAGGGGCACGGCAGTATATTTGCAAGATATGTGTGCATAACCACTCTCCCTATCGTTTCTCAAGCTCAAGGGAGTGCGGTTCTCGACTCTCGGGCCACCAACCGAGCATCGCAATGCACGATGGCCGAGAAGCCAAGATCGCACGAATCAATGTGAATGAATGCACAAATAACACATAAAAGCCTTAACCTCTATCATGCATGATCAAGAGGGTCGGCGATCGAGAATTGAGGCACGTTTCATCACTTCAAGTATGAAACGTCCCTCGTTTCTCGTGTTTGGATTAACACCCAATCCAAACACATGCAATGCAACTCAAGCATGCAAACATAATACGATGCAACATAAGCATGTCAAAACAAAGTCCTTAAGCATTGAGGCACACAACACTAAGGCTATACAATGCAATGCACAATGGACTAAACCAACCCCAAATAGACTTCATGCATGCCAAGACAATGGCCAAAACACTCTTAAAAGATGGCATGAAAGGCTAGAAAATGCATGCTCATGCATTGACTCACCGATTAAGCATAAGAGCACAACTCTCAAAAGTGCTCAAGGAGTGACAAATGTAAGAGTGTAACCATACTATAATGTATGAAATGATGCCAAATCATCCAAACAACATAAGCATAGCATGCTAGGAGACCTAAGGCACAAGGCCACCAAAGGAGACTACACAAGGGGCATGCAACACATGGCATAAATGAAGGGACCAATCATGGATAGAGCTCAAATAGGTCAAGACAAGGACCAAAACATGCTGAGATGGGAGTTCACAAGTCTGGACAAGCATGCATACGCATTGGTCCCCAAACAAGGCAATAATGCACAACCCTTGAACGCATTCAAAGAGTGAAAAAGCGGGAACATGGAAATGCTATATGCTCTGAAATAACATGGTAGATGATGCCAAATCATGCACATGTCACAAATGAAGCATGCTATGGTGCTCAAAACTCAAAGCTAGCAAGGCCAATTGCACTACATCTATGCAATGCACGAACCATATGATCAAGGCAACCCAAAATAGTCCTAGAGCATGCCAAAATGATGCTAAAACATGCATGGAGCAAAACCAAAACAAGCTAGCATGAAGGGCAAGAAGCATAGAATATGCAAGGCCAATAAGGAGGATTACACTACACCTACCAAAACCAAGCATGAGATGGCTTCACCAACAACAATCAAAGTTATATCATGACAAAATAACACCCAAAACGCATTGATATGGCAACCCAAAAGCTTAGGCAAGATGGCATGCACAATGGCTCATACTTAAGGCATAAAGAACCAACCCTCCAAAGCATTGAATGAGTGAAAGATGTGAGGGAACGACAATGAAACATGCTCTAAAATCACATAACAAATGATGCCAAATCATGCAAATAGCCCAAGCAATGCATGCTAGTGGACTCAATACATAAAGCTAGTGGGCTAGAATGCAATATGGCTATACGAAGCAAGGCATGCATGACCCAAAACACTTAAATCAAACCTAGAGCATGCTAAAACATGACCAAAAACTTGCTAGGCTAGAGCCAAAGTCATGCTAGAATGATGGTCCAAAGCATGATGCATATTAGGCTAGATTGCAAGATTACACTACAAGTGTAGAATGCATGCAAGTGGTGACTCAACCAAGCTAACACCAAAAACAAGTTGAGAACAAGCCAACACATGCTAGAAAACCATGCTTAAACATGAGGCCAATAAGGCAAGCATCCAAGATACAAGGAGAGAGGATGACCCCCTCTTATTTGGGACCTTAAAACACACTTTCCACCAGTGAAATTCGTCTGAGTTTCAGTGGTGAGAAGGCCCCAAAAGAGGTGGTCCCAATAGCTTAAAAGGATAGCACAAAACAAGGCCAAACAAGGCACAAGAGGGGGGGGGAGACTACCCCCAACACCAACAAAGCCTTAAACAAACATTTCAAACACTTGAAATCAGAACTTTTTGTAGTTAAAAGTTAGGCCTAAATCAGCATGCAAATAGGGCCAAAAGCTTAAACAAAAACCAAGGTTTAAGGGGTTAGAAAATTACCCTTATAGAGCAACTTGAAGGCTGCAACTCCAGCAACCTTTTTTGAGCTAAGACCAATCCAAAAACATGAAAACCAGCTTCTAACTGCCTCAGCTCCAAGAGTATGGTGTTTCACTATGTGTTTGTGTGCAAAAGTAAGAAGAAAAGGGACTTTCAAGCACAAAACAAGAGAGAAAGGAAGAAATATAGAGATAGATGATATGTATAGCTCAAAGCACTTTTTTCTAAACCTGGAAAAAGGAGAGAGGGCCTCCCTTATATAGAAAACCAAGCCTCAAGCTTGTTGAACAAGCTTGAAGGTAGATGTAATCCCTCCATACACGTGTATAGAGGATGGTTTCTGTGCTCACCAGCTGGCACAGCTGGCAAGAAAATATCTACAGGAAGCTGCAGGAAAACTGCTGACCAATTGAAGTGGTCGGCCAGCTACTTGCACTAGTCGGCCAACCAGCACAAGTGGTCTGTAAGGAGACCAAGTGGTCAGCAAAGGGGGGGGGGGGGGGGGAGGTGGTCTGCACGAAGAAAGCAAGGTGGTGGCATGGCTACTGACCACTTTTGGTGGTCCAAAGACCACCAAGACCAGTTGGCCGACCAGAAAACTGGCTGGCGGGGAAGAAAAGTGATTTTTAGGGAGAGAAACTGGTCTACAACCCTTGTTCCACCCTCCAAGCAAGGAAAACAAGGTTTGTGCCAAAAACAAACCAAAAAGGATGCAAGACAAGAGTCCGCGGGCCAAGGCACGCAGCCGAAAACCTCAAAAACTAGTCTACGAGCACCAAAAGTGGTCTACGGGAAGGAAAAGTCGTCTACGGCCACAAAAAGTGGTCTACAAGACCTCTGTGTCCCTCTAGACCAAGGCAACAAGGCATGGTCCAAAAACGAAGCCAAGAGGAGAACATTAAGCGGTCTCGAGACAAGGCGTGCGGCTGAAGGCTCCGGAAACTAGCCTACAAGAGGGAAAAGTGGTCTACGGCTACAAAAAGTGGTCTATAGACCCCTCTCTCCCTCCAGGGAAGGTCAACAAGGCTTGGTCCACAAACCGAGCCAAAACACAAAGATTTCGAAATGAGCACAAACATGCGCGATCACCGAGTGCTCAATCGATGACGTCTGAGACTTAAGGTCGGTCAAAAATGGGGTGTCTACAAAGGGGTTAAGGTAGAGGGACCCTTTATCTCCTTTTTTGTTCATTATTGCAGCTGAAGGTCTTAATCTCTTATTGAAAAGGGCCATAGAGAAGGGTTTGATTAAAGGTGCAACAGTTGGCTCTGATCAGTTGGGAATTTCACATCTTCAATTTGCAGATGACACTATCATTTTTTGTAAAGGTGCCAAGGAGGAAGTTTTGAACATAAAGAGAGTATTGAGGTGCTTTAAGGTGATGTTTAGACTAAAGATTAATTATCACAAAAGTATTTTTTGTGGGATGGGCTTTCAAGAAGACCAAACTAAGGACTTTGCTGAGGTTTTGAACTGTCTGTCAAAGAAGTTGCCATTTAATTTTTTAGGCTTGCCAATCCCATAAGGAAGAGCACATGGTTCCCAGTTGTGGATAAGGTCCAGAAGAAGCTCTCTTCTTGGAAGAGAAAATTGTTGTCTTTTGTTAGAAGATTGACTCTGATTAAATCAGCCTTGTCCAATTTTCCAATCTATTTTCTTTCTATCTTTAAAATGCCTAAGGGGGTTATTAAGACTATATCTAAATTTCAGTCCAATTTTCTATAGGGAGGGAATGAAATCAACAAGAAAGTGCACCTGGTCAAATGGAAGGAGCTCACTAAAAGCAAGAGTCAAAGAGGTTTGGGTGTGAGGAACTTAGGTGAGGTAAATGCATGCTTGCTACTAAAGTGGTGGTGGAGGTATTGTCGTGAGGATAAGGCTCTATTGTTCTAGGTATGGCAGAATTGGTAGCGGTTGGATTCCTTAAGTGAATCAGTCAGTAAGGGCATCCATGGTTTAGAAGGATATTATGTAGATAACTGAGGCTAATCAGCAACTGGGTGAGTTTTTTGGAGGCCAGGTTATAATCATAGTTGGCAATGGGAGGAGAATAAGGTTCTGGTATGATGCCTGGTTAAGCAACAGAGGTTTAAAATCTAAATTTCCTAGATTATTCAGCCTATCCAGAGAGAAGAAGAAGTCTCTGCAGCAAATCAGTATAAAGAAAAGTATTTCAGGGGGGTGGCAGCTTCAATTTAGAAGGCATCTATTAGCTTAGGAAGAGGAGTTGCAGAGGCTGATAGGCATATTAGAGTTATCCCCAAATCTCAGATTTGGTCTTAAGGACTCTTGCTCTTAGTTAGCAGAGAGTTCAGGGTAGTTCACAGTCTCTTTCATGTGGAGGTGGTGGGATACAACTAGAGGACCTGATCTGACAGTACCAGCAGGGGTGTGGGCGAGTTTAGCTCCTCCAAAAATGCAGTTTTTTTATTGGTTGGCTTGGCGTGGCAAGGTTAAAACCTCAACCTTCCTTCAAAGGATTGGGGCTCTTGATGTGAGTGCTAATAATCTGTGTGTTTTCTGTCAAACTGAGGTGGGGTCTGTTGATCATGTGCTTCTGTATTGTCCTCTGGTTTAGAAGTGCTAGTCTCACATGGTAAATTGGTGAGATCAGGTCTGGGCTATACCGGGATCAGTAGCAGGCTTGTTGCATTGGTGATTTGGAGGTAAGTTCAAGTCTTGGACACTTAAAGTCTGGCAGGTTATCCCCTCTGTTGTCTTATGGTTTGTCTGGAAATTGAGGAATGAATGTTTGCTTAAGGGTGCTCATATTGATATTGAAGTTTTATGTGAAAAAATTAAAGTGAAGATTGCTTTGTCGACCAAATGGCACTTGAAGGTGGATTACTCAATTCATGACATTGTATCCAATCTCGACCAGATCATGCTGACTTTTTGAGATTTCAGTTGTGCAGGGGTGGTCTAGTCTTGTGTGTCCTTGGATTTTGGCCTTTACCTCTTGTTGGTTTCTTGCCAACTTCTGTGGCATGTGCTAGCATCAGTTTCGGTTCCACACTTGGTGCCCACTGTGTAGGGATCAAGTTGTAGCCCTGTGTTGCTCTTAGCTTTATCCTTTCCCCTTTATTGATGTATCCACATACTTTGTATGCTCATTTTCATCAATAAAGTTTTTGGCTGATAAAAAAAAAGTCTAATTAAATCAGCACTTGCGTAGTAGGAGAAAATAAAACTCATACCAAGTGTTATGTTAACAACAACCTAAAACCCCATCTCCTAACCATGTGCGTTTTGTCCAGGAGGTTAAAAAAAGCCTAATACTTTGAGCGAAACAAAACTGCAGGTGAAGCATACCATTTTTTACTAAAAGAGGATATCTCGGTCGGAACTAACTGGTACAGTACGGGCTTAACAATATTGCTTTCAGATTAATCTTCAACACACAAAAGCTGCAATGCAATGTAAAACCATGAGACCAACAACTTCTCCAATTTAAGTATAGTAAATATGAAAGGAATTTAAAGTTCATTGGTAACTGAAAAACAAGAGAGATTGACCAAAAAGTTCCATATTTTCGATCTATAATTTATAGTCTTATATTTTTTTTCTTGTGATCCATTTAGTCCTTTTGGAAGTATAATGACTCATTTACCCGCTAAATCGGAGTGTCACATTTAGAAAAAGTACACTAAAGAGTTTTTTAGTGCCACACCATACCCGTTGGAGTGTTACATTTGGAAAAAGTACATGAAAGAGTTTTTAATTTTTTTAGAATCTCACATCATACCTGTCACGTTGGAGTGTCACATGTCATGTTTGGGAAAAGTACACTAAGGAGTTTTTTTATTTTTTTTAGCGTGTCACATTACACTTGCTATGTTGTCACATTTAGGAAAGTACACTAAGGAGTTTTTTTTTGTGAGTGTCACATCATACCATGTTGTTACATTTAGAAAAACTACACCAAGGAGTTTAGTTTTTTTAGAGTCTCACATTAATACATGTCACATTGGAATATCACATCATACTTATCATATTAATAAAAAGGTATAGTTGTCCACCAAAACACTACCAAAATAAAAATAAAAAATAAAAAAATAAGACCACACGGAATGAAACTCTTCACTAATAGTATTTAATAAATCAATAGAAAAAATTTGGGACTAATTAGAATACTTGTTTGTGGAATGAAATTTATTGATAAAAATATAGTATTTTAATTATTAAAATTTATAAACTTTATCACTATTTTATAATTTATTTATTTATTTATTTTTATTACACTTACCCTATACAGTTATTTCTCCTAAATATAATGAACAAAATGAAGCTCTTAAATAAAATTGTTAACTTAATTTATATATATATACACACACAGTGAATTTGAATGAAAGCCACAAATCCCTTTGAAATAGAGATTCAAAAGCAAAACCAATGTCTAGAGACAATCAAACCTAGTTCAATATATGTGGTGGGAAAAAAAAAAACTTTTACTCAGATGATCAATATCAATATATAAACAACTTTAATCAAATCAAAATAATAAAAAAAATAAACAAAATAAAACAAAGTAACCAAATCTCAGAACAACTAACACACATTACCCATCGACATGTGCAATGATCGAAGAAATCGTAGAACAGTTTTGGATCGACATTGAAATCATCATCTTCTTCTTTTTTTCCCTTGATTGTTATATACTAGTATTTTATTTTTAAAGGATCTAAATAAATGAATGTTGAGATCTAAAACTATTCACATCTTGGGCGATGTGAGGCGATTTGGGGGATGGGTTGTAGATCTCAAACCATAAATGGGTACATGTGCTATAGTCTCCATCATGTCATCAGCTGTTCCTTTCCCCAAAATCGCCACACCTAGCGCCGACATTACTGCTCCAGTCTTCTCTTTGCCATTATTGTTAATATCATTTGAGTGATATGTTCAAATGGCAAGCAAACTCAAATTTGTTCTTACTGAATCAATTTTGCCCCACCTTCGTATTCTCAAAATGTCATCTTTTGGGAGTGACATTTTCTATTATAAACCGATAGAGAATACGAAGGTGGGGTTTCAAATGTCTTGCTTGTAAATTACTTCCAGTAAATCTACTCTCACAAATAGTAGAATATACTTCAGTTACGTTGCCAACAATATCAAGCAGTTTAGACTCACTATGAAAGTAGATTTGTATCTCTCCTTGCTCAACTCCAATAATTTGTGCCAAAGTGGTGATGTCAAATTCAATGTGTTTACCTTTTACATAAGACATAATAGTAAAGTCTCTATCTTCTTCATAAGTACATCTCAAGTGAACATAAAATAAAGAAACAAGACGAGGGTATACCTTGTGTGGTAAATTTATCAAATTTATCCACCCTATAGTCTTAAGTTTGGTAACCAACAGAGCATCATATTGAGAAAGATTTAGCTTTCTACCGGTGACAATAGGTTGCCTGTAGAAGTGTTGAAGGCTTGTTCTTGATTATAAGTCAGAAAATCTTGAGTTGGATAAGCATGAATTTGAGGTTGTTGTTGACGTGGTGGAGGGTTTAAGGACTGTCTAGGTTCTGGTCTTGCTCTTTTGGTTCTAGGCATGACTATGTGAATATGTAAAGGATTTGATTGGGAGAGGTAAATGTAAAAGGCTCAATTACAGGTGCTAAATTTAAGTGTGAGGTAGCATAAAATATTGACAAAATGGTGTGAAAAGGTAAGCAACAAAAAAAGGAACAAAAAAACTTAAAATGAGTTGGTTGATGCCTGACTGCAATTCATAAAATAGGGTAGACATCGGTTGACCGGCCAGTCAACCTGTCGAATGACCCCCCCGATCAACCGATTTTGTGTAGTATGTTCTTTCGACTTTCTACTTTTGGTCTTGCTCTAAAGACTTCCTCTACACTTTATCAAATACAAAGCTTCTCTACTAATTTATAGAGTACACAGATGCTTTTTGATCATGAGTAGCTGATTAAATGAGGTGGTTGTCTGTTTAATGAAGTTGTTGTATGGTTGTATGTTTAACGGATGCATTCATGAGTTCAAGGCTGCAGGCTTTGAAAATTGATGCATTTGGCGCAATTCACACTTGGATGCTTTACAAAACTGCACGACATTTATCAAATTTATTGTAAAAAATTTTCCATAAATTATAATTGCCTCAAAAGTTCCTCTTAATTAATCTGGAGCATTTTAGATACTATTGTCAAAATTATTGGACAGTAGTAATCACCATGTGGCTATGAACCAATTTGCCAAACTGGAAAAAAAAAGGAAAAAAAAAAGTGCTATTTTCAAGATCGAAGTAAGAACAAATTTGAGTTTGCTTGCCATTTGAACAGATCACTCAAATGATATAAATAGTAAATTGGATATTAGAACATCAGTAAATTTAATATTAACAGTAAAGTAGCATGAAATTAGAACATCAGTAAACAAAATACATCAGCAAATTTGATATTAACAGTAAATTTGATATTGACAAAATTGAAGGATCAATAATACTAGCAAAAAGGATGTGTACAAGTTTAAGAGCAATAACAACAAACATTGACAACATTTGGGTAACAACAAAAATGAAGTATCTGTACAAGTTTAAGAGCAACAACAAACACTGACATCACCATTTGTGTAATCAACTCCCAATCAAAAAAGCCAACTAAAAGTTCATCCTCTCGTCCACATGGTGAAGTTACTTTTCACCATGAAGATGCCACATATGTTCTATTAAATCATTGTGGAGGATATGATATGCATTCTTATCTCTAATACCTAAATCATGGGAAGGGACATAAATGATTCAAAGTCATTGTTACTGCTAGTACAAACTACTACTGCTGAGTTGGTTTATGATATTTCATAATCGAAATCAAGATGCGAGTCTCTCTCATCTTCGACAATCATATTGTGTAATTTAACACAAGTCTTCATTATGTTACCAAGCATTTTGGGATCCCAAAAATGTACTGGACCACCTACAATTGCAAATCAGGATTGGAGCACTTTGAATGCCCGTTCTGCATCTTTCCTTGCTGATTCTTATATCATTGCAAAATGTTGCTTCTTTGCTCCTTGGGGAGAAGAGATTGTCTGAACCAATATTGCCCATGGAAGGTATATATCATCAGCAAGGTAATAACCCATATTATAAGTGTGTCCATTAATAGTGTGATGGAGTGGTGGAGCTTTACCTTGGGTAAGATTAGAAAATAAGGACGACCGATCCAAGACATTCAAGTAATGTGATCTAGGCATTTCAAAAAATGCATGCCAAATCCACAAGTCATAAGAAGCTACTGCTTCAAGAATGATGGTTGGCTTTTTTTGATGGCCTACGTATTGACCTTTCCATGCCGTTGGACAATTTTTCCACTCCCAATGCATGCAATCTAAACTTTCTAATATACCCGGAAACTCACGGACCTCTCCAATAGCAAGCAATCTAGTAATATCAGTTGTTGTTGGAGATCTAAGATATTCAGGTCCAAAGATTTCAATTATTAAATTGCAAAAGTGTTTCAAACTTTCACCTGTCGTGCTTTCCACAATTCGCACATAATCATCAACTGCATCTGCTGTCATTCCATATGCGAGCATTCTAATTGTTGTAGTCATCTTTTGAAATGAAGACAATCTGAGAATATAAGCTGAATTTTTTTTTTTAAACAAAATATGTGTCATGTGCTTCAATGGTATTCAAAATTCACAGATACAGATGACGACACATTCTAAAACGTCTTCGAAATGTTATAGGTGAATAAACTAGATTTGTGGAAAAATAATCCGCAAACAATCGATCATGACCCTTCATTCTTTCACGACGTATGTATTTATGTCTTACAACAGAACCACCTATTTTCTTTGATTGATCACTTGCTCTCAGAATCTGTATCATACTGGCATTATTTATCTCATAAAGACCCAGAAGTGCAACAATTTCTTCGCCATCACTTTCATCATCAGAGGATGAGGAAGAAGAAGAGGATGAAAAATCAGTGTACAAATAAGAAGTTGAGCTAGTCATTATGCTCTGCTTTTTAGTTATGGGTTGGTTACAGACACAACGTTGTTTGCTGGGTTTATATAGTACATGGTTTAATCTGTTTATGTCTATTTTTTGAGGGAAATAATTAACGGATGCAAAAAGAAATGGAAAATATTTAATGAAGGGAATAAGAAATGGCAAAGGAATTGATGGAAATAAAAGTGGAGGGAAACAGGTTTTTTGCGTTTACTCTTATCGGTCGACCGTCCGGTTGTCCCCCAGATGACCTACGTTTTGCTGACAGCCAAAAATTCACTATTGGAGAGCTGGATATCAGATATAGAAATTCCTCAAATTTTTACTCAGATTTACTGAAATGTTTGATACACCATTGGAGATGCCCTAAGACAATGGTATTTGGTTATGACACAGTTTGGTGTTTGATTGTAACTAATTTTGGTGTTTGTTATGATTTGATTGTAAATTATTGTGTATTGTGCGTTGATCTTTATCTAATACTAGTGGGCAGCACATGCGATGCGCTTACAATTTAGATAATTAATGATAGAAATAAATAATAAAGAATTTAATATCATTATATGCATGTTGCTTAAGTAATAAGTATGTTTTTAATTAAACTCATGGTCTTGGATTCAAAATTTGCTTACACTTTGTATAATAATTTTTTTATTTTGGCATATATAAAATTGCTATGTGGCATGAGGAGAAGATGCGTGTGCAATTCATATAACTAATAATGAAAATAAATAATAAAGAATTTAATATCATAATATGTATATTGTTTAAGTGATAAGTATGTTTTTAATGAAATCCAAAGTTTTGAGTTTAAAACTTGCTTATGCTGTGTATAATAATTTTATAATAATTTTTTTATTTTAGCATATAAAGTTGCCATATGATGTGAGGAGAAAAATGTTTCATTAAACCAATTCATTTAATAATAGTATAGATATAAATAGATAGATAGATGATTATTATTTTAGTTATGATTAAATTTTTTTGAATTATATCTTAAATTATATTTAGTTATGACTCATAATATTTTTTTTCCAAACTATGATTAAAAATGATTATGATATTTGTGAAAAAATTGTTCATTATGAGACGAAGCCATTTTTCAGTAGCTCTTTATATATGTCTATATATACACACAGTAATGAGTGTATGTTTATACCATAGATGTGCATAAATCTATAAAATATAAATGTTAATTTTGATTTAAAACATGTGGTGTGTCTATTGCTTAAGTAGTAAAAGTGTTGTTTACCAAAGTAACCTCAATTTTTATTAGTCACTTTATATATAATATACATATTAGTAGGTGACTCATGCGATGCACGAAAATTTATTTTTCAAATGGAAAATTGATTTTGAGTTTTAATAAATTTTAACGATTGAAAGTCAAATACAAATAAATTTGCTAATGGCTGATAAATTTTTTTTTCCACAGTGTGTGATTATGCAAAAAGCTCATAAAAACAATTTCTTTCCACGTTTTAAAAAACAAAAAATTGTTTTAATCAAATTTACTAAAAATTATAAATTGCACTTGTATCAAAATATATTTTTTCTCAAAAAAATAAAAACAATGAAAAAATTTATAATATAAAAATTATGACTTGGTTATAACTCATGGTGTATATAATAATTTTATATGATACATATTAAATTATAAGCTAGTAAAATAAATACTCATTTTGATATTAATACAATAGTTAAATTAGAAAAAGAATTAGTAATATAAAACAAAAATTGATTCTATTTATTTATTTATTTTATTTGGAAAATAAAAATATGTAGAAATAAACTACATAAAATTTATTTAAAAGATTAAATACAAATATATTGTGATTGGATTAAGAAAAAAAAAAACATAAATTAATTATGTAGAGTGTTAATTTTTTGTTTAATATTCTTTTTCAATTATTCATACAATTGTATAAGGTATATAAAATTTAAATTAAATATAAATACTTTGTAATACATAATATCATGTTAAATAAAAAATTAAATATAAATTAATATTAAAACATCAATAAGATAGACAAAAAAAAATATATAAAAGAAAATTAATTTGATCAGTGCGATGCATATAATTAAGCACATTCCGTCTTATTTATTTATTTGTATATCAAAATAATTTTTTTTAAATATCATAATAATTAAATTAAAATATCAATTATATGAAAGAAATCATACAATGAAAAAAATTGAATACACGATAGAAAATATATAAAAAATAAGTATTTCTTAAATAGGGTCCATATAAAATTGATTATTATAATTGAAATTGAATTTGTGTAGAACTTTGTATGTAAATAGAAAAAAATATTCTGATGTAATTGTGGAAGCCATAAAAATATAGGTACTAGCTTATTGGGCCTAACCCAAACAAAGCCTATAATGGGTCAGTCCAAACAAATATTGCACCCCCCATCTATATAAAGGAGGGGGCATCCCAAAGTGCAAGGATGTCTCATCTCCCTCCACAAAACACACACCCCTTCTAATATAGATATATACTATTTACTTCTTGATTTTGGGACTGACTTCATCATCGGAGTACTCCCCGATCGGGAACCCCGGTTGGGTGGCACCGACTATGTTCATCATTGCAGATCTACATGGGTGAAGTTCTTCTCTTCGTTGGATCTCTACAACATCCATGTGAGAGGATATTTCATGGTCTCACAATTGGCGCCGTCTGTGGGAACGACTGAACGAGATCAACGAAGAACACAACAAACATATCACTGTAAGTAAACGTATATTGGTTGAATTGAGGTTAGTGCACTTTCTACAAAATTAAACTCAATTCCAAGTAATACGGACCACAGCTGGGTCTCTTATTTTCATTTTGATTCAACTTGATTCGCAATATGCATATCTACGTATATATGATATTATATATCTGTGATGCCAGTTGTGGTGGGTTGATTTTTTGAATATCATTTTTTGTGTAGCTAAAACCAACAAGAACAAGAACAAAGCAGAGCATTTTCACTCATTCACTCTAAAAATAGGTTTCAGCTCTTTTCAGCATTACAAACGGGATTGCTCGGCCAAATTCATATGTGGTCTACCATTTATTTATTTATTCTTTATTTCTCAACACTTACCTTACAGTTGATTGTTAACGTAGATGTGTACCTATGTTAAGAACAAAAGTTGGTCTTCACTTTTTCTCTCTCTAGACGAAAGTTGATTCTTGGAATATATATACATATGCATGTGCTAACAATCAACAGGAATTAAAGAATTATGTTGTGGTTCAATAAGCCAAATGGCCAACTCACCCCAACTTCAATTCGGTAACTTCAGTCATGCAGGACAAATGGGTACATCGAAAAATCTATGGCTATGAATTTGTACACAATTTCCTCGACCTCTCAAATCCTTCGTCACAGGCATGGATTGATTGGCAAAAGTCAATCGCCGAGTTCCAACCCCATCGACAACAATTCTGACCCAAACCGATCATTCTCCCAAGTTTGTTACCCAAGAAACTCACACAGCAAGAACACTCGGAGACAACGAGAATGAATCGGCTTCGAGAGATTGGCAAACAACTTAGATGAGGATGATGCCAAGACTATATATGTAATAACAAATGGTGCATGGTCAAAACAATTCCGAGCTCGATTTCGCCATCTCTGACTTTAGCATCATCTTTGGCTTCAGCTTTGGCTCGGACTGTCCAAAACATACCTCAAAATTCGACTATCACAACTACGCCTATTCGGCAACCACCAACAAACCAACTTACATCCAAGCCCAACGAGCAAGTCGGCAACCTATTGGCTTGTTCGACAACTTATTGATTATTCGGCCTATTATCAACAAAGCTTCGACAACTTATCTGGCAATTTTCATTCTCTGCATATTACAACTCGGCCTCGACAACATTTATTCGACCTATTATCAACAAAGCTTGGACACCTTATTTGGCAATTTTATTCTCTGCATATAACTCGACTTCAACAACATCTATTTGGCCTATTATCGACAAAGCTTCAACAACTTATCTGGCGATTTTCATTCTCTGCATATTATCACTCGGCTTCAACAACATTTATTCGGCCTATTATCAACAGTTTTGACATCTGGCATATTAGCAACTACAAGTCAGCTACACAATCTTGCTCGGCACTACTCTCTCAGCATAACACTAGCATCTTGGCTTGCCGAAATCTACATTTGAAAATACTAGCAGATTCGTGTCAACTCAGGGAGTCTAAACCCACCAACCCCAGGAGCAAAGAACTAACCAAAGTTTGCCGGTAGTTGCGAAACGGACCAAATTTTCAAAAAACTAAAATTTTCATAATCATCGAAATCAAGTTTTGGCCATACCAGTGTGAAGTACACATTAATCTGAGTACAACGCAACAAACCGCATCAAAATCGGAGCTAAAACAAAGTCGTACGGGCTAGGCGAAATTTGCCCAGAAATTCACCTATTTTGTCGAAGAGAACGATCAGAAGTTGGCAAACAAAGAAATTATTGTGTGCATTGCGGCTAAGTTACATCATGTCATAGCCAAACAATCAAGGTCAAATCCATAATGAGCCAAATATATGCACAGAGATTTAAGGTGGCAAAGTGGTTAAGTGTTCAACATTTTTCACAAGGACATGAGTTCAAATCTTGTAGGCAACAACATTGTTTATATTTTTTGCCACGCCACTAAGCTGTGCTGCAAGCAATCAAGCCGAGTCGTTACACGCAGAATAAGTCAGAAAAATTATCCAGTGCTTTACGGAGCCTAATTCTCCCTCGATCTGAGCCGTTGGATCCATTTTAGCTATGATTATGCCATCCAGAGTCCGATTCCAGCAATCGAATAGCCGTTTCCAACTATTTGAAGCCTTCTGAACACATCCGTACGGTCTGATTTTGCAAATTCCATATCAAACATTCATAGATGTTATATGCAATGCCACATATCGCAGCTAAAAACAACATTTTTGTCGTCATACCTGGAGTTTGCTTAATGTCGAATTCACCAACTACATCTTATTTGGCGACTCTCTGCCTATCTCCCAGCTCAACTCATTTGTCACCAAAGGATGAATTCCTTCCGAATAACAACTTTCACTCCACAAAATTAGACATTCTTGGAACAACAACAATTGTTAATTTGTCTACCTCTTCGGCAAAAATCTCATAATTTCTCGAAAACACGGGGGCACGGAATCTGTTTCAAATTTTTATCGGTCTACTCGGCAATTTTGGCCCACGTCCATTTTATTCCTTCCGAATAACAAATCTTATTCAAAAGCAATGGGGCAAATATACGTTGGACAAGAAACTCAACTTCAATAAATTGGCAACCATTGATAACCAAGTTCTTAGCAAATCCAACTCCGAAGGGATGCCAACACACTGTGAAGCTAAGAGAAATCGCCGACCAAAAGATCGGCATAATGACTGACCCAAGTGTAGCTAACCAACTTTTCGGCAAAATCACATTATATATGAAATGGACACCGATGTTTTGACACTAGTTACTCGGCAGTGCATCAACTTTACTCGCAACATTGGCCACAGTATTCGGTAACTTTATTTGCCTAACAACATTATTCGGCAAAACAATTGCCCACTAGGACATCTTAGTCAAATTCCCGCTTTCCAATTTGGGCACATCAACCAATCATCATCTCGGCACCTCTGATATGCATGCATACTCAGCCAACTTGGTACAAACACTACAACATTTACCTGAGTTACACACTCCCGCTCCTTTTCACACCACTCCAAGCAAGCGCCAGTTTTCGGGCAATACATTACACACTTGGCAATCAGCCTTTAGCACTTGGCAGTCGGCAATTCGCATTTGGCAGTCAACAGTTCGCATATTTTTGTGTGCCGTCATTTTACCAAAGCCGAATCTTCCCTGCAACATAGGGCAATGGGAATCTGCATTCCTTCCAACTAGCACCTATCATTCGAAAGTAATGGGGCAAGTCTTAGACTAAATGCAAGCCGAGCAATGCTAATTAGCCCAAAAATTTACTCAGCAAATTAAATAGTTGGCCTAATATCTATTTGGCCATCCCTTACAAATGGAGCAATATTCTTTGTGATTAACACGTGTACCTCATTCGGTGCTGGCCATCACTGACAGAACGTATTATTCAAAGTCCTTGCCATATTGGCACTTGGTCGCCACTTAAAATCAGCAAAGTCTCTGAGTATAGTCTAATCTTCGCACTCGGCATGGAGCGCCGTCAGCAAAGGCCTATACTTACGCCCGGAGGTTAGAATACCGCAGCCTATACCTACGCCTGGAGGTTAGAATACCGCGGCCTATACCTACGCCCGGAGGTTAGAATACCGCGACCTACACCTACGCCCAAAGGTTAGAATACCGCGGCCTACACCGACGCCCGAAGGTTAGAATACCGCGGCCTACACCCTTACCCGGGGGTTATAATACCGCAGGTCTACACCCTCACCCGGGGGTAATAATACCGAGGTCCAATTTTTGGCTGATATATCTACCTTATTTAATCTGTCTTATTTGGTTCAGGCAATCATTTCTGTGCTCGGCCTATAGAAATATTTCTAGCTCGGCACGAAAGTCCATAATTGGAAGCAATCTTTGCACTCGACAATATACCACACCCTTGCCCAGGGTTATAATACCGCGGCCTACATCCTTACCCGGGGATTATAATACCGTGAGCCATCGCTATAGAGATAGTATTACTCACTGGGCTTTAGCTCACTTCTCTCCTCTATATACATATATTTGTACATACATTCATACATACACGCATTCATCCAGCCATCCATTCATTTATGTTATTCATTTATTAAATGTATTCTTTGGACCTAACATTTATTTGAACAACATAATTCGACAATAAAAACTCTCATTCCTTCTACCAAAGACAATGAAAGTTTTGGGGTAATTGTGGGAGCCAGAAAAATATAGGTACTAGCTTATTGGGCCTAACCCAAACAAAGCCTATAATGGGTCAGTCCAAACAAATATTACACCCCCCATCTATATAAAGGAGGGGGCATCCCAAAGTGCAAGGTATGTCTCATCTCCCTCCACAGAACACACACCCCTTCTAATATATATATATACTATTTACTTCTTGATTCTGGGACTGACTTCATCATCAGAGTACTCTCGGCCGGGAACCCCGGTTGGGTGGCACCGACTATGTTCATCATTGCAGATCTACAGGGGTGAAGCTCTTCTCTTCGTTGGATCTCTACAACATCCATGTGAGAGGATATTTCATGGTCTCACAGTAATTTTTTTAGAAAAAATAAAAAAAAATAAACTTTTAAAATGCGCCACTTAAACAAAATAAAAACGCTGCTTATATGTATATATATGATGTGACACAAGAAGAAAGGTTAGACATCAAGTGACTTTTATGGAGAATTTTTTTTTTCATGGTGTTTTACATCTACAATTATATGTCTTGGTTGCCTTCATTCTGTGACTACTAATATTGTCTTAATATTACAATTTCTAACCTTAATACTTTATTGTAGTAATAACTGAAATGGTGTGTGATGCAGATTCAAAATTTTCAATGAGCTGGAGAGGGCATTGTGATTTGTGAATAAGTTTTAGAAGTCCAAAGAGTAATAAAAAATTATAAATTTTGTTATTGACAGGCACGTTTCATAACTTTTGCATTTGATTCATTGTTTCAAGATTAATAGATGTTCATTGAAGTGCTTTTTTGTGTTCTCTTCGATGCAAGTTGAAATTCTTTCACTCTGAATATTTTTGTCTATCTATGTTAGCTTACGGTATTATAACTTGATTGTCTCGTCTTTTGTGATTTTAGGCTTAGTATTTGTTATTGTACAAATTATGTAATTAAATAAAATAAATAAATTTATATTTAATAATTTAAATTACAGAATAAGAAATCAAGTTGGAAATTATAACTAGATGAACAGAAATACATAACACGATAAACAAGAAAAGAAATCAAACAGAAACCTGTGTGGTACCACAGTCTCCTTAAAACAGATTCGCCGCTTTATTGTGAGTGTTGGAGGTATGTCGGCGTCTATTTCTTAAGATATGACGGTTTAGACCCACTAATGCAGAATCATCTTCTGTTTAGCTCCAGCGAACTAACAATGACAACACTCTCTCATATAGAAAGAATATATTATACTAGAAAACTGATTGTCACTTGGGAGCAAAAGAATTTCTTTACTCCAACCAAAGAGGATAGTCTTCTTCTGTACACAATGGAGGAGAAAGGAGGAGCCTTTCTGCAACTAATGCAAAATTTAATTCATGTAGCAAAACTGATGGAACAATTAGTGTATAAGTTATACACTCAAGCCTCAACCCTTAAGCCCAAACCCTAAGTCTTGAGTTCCAAGATCTACGACCTAAGGACTCAACCTAGCTCGGTCGGAGCGAGCGAGCGGTGTGCGTGACAATTTTTGCATAACCAACTTGGACCACAGTATTGGCCCAAGCCCATCCATGAAGCATCCATAACTCCCTTTCTTCGAAAAATTTAGATGCCCCAAAGGGCTTATGCCCTTATCAAAATCTTGAGGTTTAAATATCCATCAATACTTTCCTTTGCAATCAATGTGGGATAGGTAGTTATACGCTATTCCCAATACCTCATTCATGCTTCTAACTTTATGAGATAATTTTTCATTCAATTCTTAATGGTTTTTGGTCATTCTTTTTATGGTGTAAAGATCTTGTCACAAAGAATCTAAACCCATTTGATCCCACCTCAATCGGTGGTTGGGACCCATAAAATCATTTTTTTCCAACAGTCCCTCACATGAATAAAAATTGTCCAAATAAGAAAAAAAAAACAGATAGTGTTTAACAACAAAGATTCGGAGAGAGAGCATATAGACTAACCCTACATCAGAAAAGATAGTTGTTTGCCTTGAACCTTTCATAGTGGAAGCCTATCAGATTTACTAACTGACTAGTGAATGTGATGTCTTGAACTATTCTGCTTTTTGTGCAAACTGAGACAATAAATCTCACATAGGAGTTAGTCCAACCATTGTTCTTGCTCTTACTAGTGTGTCTGGTATGGCTTTGTTCAGAATGTGTTTTTAAGGAGTTCGACCTTACCAACTCCTAAAAAAGTAGCCCCACTTTACACTCATATAGGTGGCCTACATAAGGTATGTCACGACCCCGGTGCCTAGGGTTGGATTTGTAACTAGTTAAATTCTAAAATTTCTAAGATTCGTTCGAAGTAACTAAATTAAATAATGCAGTGGAATGAAATAAAAGATGTAGATAAATATCTGAAGCATACATGGAAATTATTATTTATGTAACACAAGTCAGATAATAATTACAAATAAACACAAAAGAGAAGAGAAAAAAAAAAACAAGATGTTCATATCAAATCTGTGTCTTGATCAATGAACCCATTCTTCCTTAAGTTTTTTCACTTGAAAGGGTTTTAACAGGTATGAGCACATAAAGAGCATAAGGGTATAAAAATCACCATGGATAATTATTTAGGCTAAATAATGAATAATTTGGTTCGGATAAATTATTTTAAATAACAGACATATATTTAAAAAATCGTATATGTAAAACAATCATAACCACAGTACAGAACAAAACAGAGGGTCAATGGTGATTTAGGTCCCCTAAGGCATGGGACCGTCATAGGGTCACTAAAGTGATCATTTAGAGGGCCAATGGTTTTAAGTCTCCCAAGGCATGGGATCTCCGTGGTGGTACTTATAAAAATAAATGGTTATATATTCATTGTCAATAAATTCCAAATTTTAAACAATCATATCTATGGGTTTCAATTTTAAATAAGTAGGGCTCAAAAAATGAACAACATAAATTGAATGTTAATATAATTAAAAAACATGATTTGCATAAAATAATAAAATAATTTATGGCTACTCAAGGTATAATATAACTCACATTAGTGTAGACTCCTTCCACTTATTTCTGCCATGCCTATTTTAATTTATCATTCTCCTTATTATTATAATTATTTCTTCCTTGTCCTGGGTTGTAAGCTCAGTTCACTATTTATGTTGAGCTTTCTACCATAGTTGCATCAAGTACCTTATCGATAGACCTCTCACGTTGCTGGGTAGACACCCACGTTGCTTGTTGTAGCAATGCCACCTTTCTTTTCCTATGCAGGTTTACCAATTCATGGACAACTCAAAGGAACAACTCATGCAACACTTTAAGCCTAATTACCTTATGGCCCATGAATTGAAATAATTTCATCTCTCTCTCTCTCTCTCTCTCTCTCTCTCTCTCTCTCTCTCTTTGGTAACATATAAGTATTCCTAGTTTAAAATTAATTACACTTTAGCACATACAATTATAAAATTAAATACATTATGATGTATATATTTATTGGATGAGTTGAATTTTATCACTCATTATTTGCACAATTTCAAGGCCCAATAACTTTCTGTCTCTGACCTCTGCCCAACACAGAGGTGATCGACACTTCCTTCCATACAATGCTTTGTATGGTGCCATTCTAATGCTTGCTTGATAACTGTTGTTATAGGCGAATTTCACTAAAGGTAGGTGCTCATCCCAGTTACCTTTAAGATCTAGTACTCACACGCATAACATGTCTTCCAAAGTCTGGATTGTTCTTTCGAATTGTCCATCAATTTGTGGGTGATAGGTGGTACTAAACTTCAGTGTGGTTCCCAAAGCCTCTTGCAGTTTGTTCCAGAAGTGAGACACAAATCGAGGGTCTCAGTTAAATACAACTGAAACTGGGGTACCATGCAATCAAATGATTTCCTTGATGTATAAAGTAGAAACTTATTGAGAGTGTATGTGACTCTGACTGGTAGAAAATGCGCCGATTTTGTTAATCAGTCTATTATAACCCATATTGCATCATTCTTCAAGACTGACTTTGGTAGCTCGACCACAAAGTCCATAGTAATGTGCTCCTATTTCTATTCAAGATTAGGGAGTGGTTGCAACATTCCTGTAGGTCTCTAATGTTCTTCTTTAACGCATTGACAATGCAAACATTTGGAGACGTGGCTTGCTATGTCTCATTTCATTCCTGTCCACCAGTAGTGTTCCCTCAAATCGTGATACATCTTTGTATTGCCAGGGTGGACTGCAAACCTTGAGCTATGAGCTTCAACCAATATCTTCTTCTTGAGTGCTAGAATGTCAGGTATGCAAATTCAATTTCAAAATTTTAGCATCCTTTTGCTTATAGTGAAGTCAGGATTGGGCATACTTCTTTGCCTGATTGAGGCCAAATTGTACAATATTGAGGCCGATAATTAGGATCTCTTAACCTTACTTGCCAGTCAAATTGTATATTTTATGTCTGTTTAATGCCAAGTAGGTTGGATGTGGTTGGAGCATAAAATGAGCAAAACCATAGCATTTTAGCCAGAAAAGGACTTGCTGCACGTGCGGCCCAACCAAATAAGCCAAACAGCTACTGCAAAAATTGCACGTGCTAAGGGTTTTTCCCGCACGTGTGAAACCCTCTCCGCATTCCACACGTGCGGTGGCATTTCCCGCACATGCAGCCATGCCTTGAAAGGTGTGCCCAATGTTTTGAACTTGTTTGGAAAGATTGGAGATTAAAAGGCAGAAGAAAAGGCTGGATTAGGGTTTTGAAAAATTCCAAAAGAGATGAGGGACTAGGGTTTGGGAAAAGGGGATTATCAAGATTGAAAATCAATTTTCATTGGAGTTTCTGCGTCTTCTACTTCTTCCCACTCCTCCATGAGTGGCTAGGCTCCTATTTCTAGCGTTTTGATGAAACCCTAGCTAAGTAAATAGCTTTTCTTTTTGGTTTTCTTTTATGTAATGGTTTGACCAGTTGTATGGTTCTCAAGAAGTTTTCAAATAGAATTTTCCATTATTTCTTCAAGTATTCTGTTTTCTGTGATTGTTGAATGCTTTCCATGCAATGATTTTCTATTCTTTCATGTTCAAGATATGAGACGAGCCATATTACGATGGACAAGTCGTGTTACTACCCTAGTTTAGAGCGAACGACTCGTACTACTTGAGATGGTTCGTGCCTATACATTGAACGTGTTAATTCTCTTGATCAATGCTTCGAGCTTGTAGTTGCGAAGTATTATGTAGTTCGAACCGTAACATAATTGAGTCACAAATTGAAGCCTTGTTTATGTAACTAGTGGTCAATTCATTACCTTAGGTTTTTCTCAAAATCAGTAACTTCATCTATACTTCTAATTGCTAGTTTATTCGCTTTGTTTAATTTAATTATCATTAGGTAATGAACAACCATCTCTTTCATGAAAATTAATTTAGGAATTTAACATTTAAATTAGTTTAATTTCCCATTTATCCCTGTGGATCGATACCTGGACTTACTGTTATTCTAAGGAATTTGGTATAGTTTTAGTGTTTATTTTTGGTGTGTGAAACGACCCATCAAATTTTTGCGCCGTTGCCAGGGACTTCTAGCGAAATTAATTAATTTAAAGTTATATTCTTATTTTAATTTTTAGTTTAGGATTTTATATTTTAGTGTTGCTAAGTATGCAGAGTTTTTGCAAGTGGAGCTATCACCGAAGTACAAGCAGAGCGCAACCAAGTTTTCAAAACAAGCTGCATCACTAAAGTGCTTTAAAAAGAAGCAAATACTTGCAAGCAAAGCCAGCGACCATCTAAAACTCCAACTCAATGAGTTAGAGGAGCTCCACAATAATGCATATGAGAGCTCCAAAATTTATAAGGCTAGGACTAAGGCATTTCATGATAAACACATTTCTCGTAAGTCCTTCGAGCCTCACCAAAAAGTGTGGCTGTTCAATGCTAAATTGCGGTTGTTCCCAAGTGAACTTTGGTCTTGGTGGAATGGCCCATATGAGGTTATCGAAGTATTTTTGCATGGGGTGGTTGAGATTAAAAATCCACAAGATGGTATGACCTTCAAGGTAAATGACAAAAGACTGAAACATTATGTGGATGGTATTGAGAGAGAGAGGAGATGATTGGGGTTGTCCATTTAATGGAGCTAATATATCTTCCATCGTAATTGTTTTGAGTCTAGGAGACTTTAAATCCTATAAAGGTGTAATTCCTTTGGTGTTAGCCATGCTCGAATAGCATTTGACGATCTGGTATACCCACCTAACTGTGTTTGTAGAAGACCAATTGAGACGGTGCAAACTAGAGTTCGAATGGAAAAGCCTAGAACGCAAAGCTTTGGAATTTCCGAGACTAAAGTCTGGTTTGAATACCCAGGGGTGTGGAGATTGCTTCAAAACCACCCCGGCTTGAACTCTATATGGCATCCCCATAGGTCGAGTTAGCTTTATGCGCCTCAATTTTGGATACCGAATCAACCTAGTTTGTCACCCTGTTGGAGAATAAGAAAAGTTACAAACATTGTCAAGGAGAAAAGTAATACCAATGATTTTTGCGTGAAGATTATACCTTTGTTGAGCATTTAGATATTTTCGAAGTGCTACATTTATTTTAGATGTGCAATGAAGGTAGAAATGGTTTGAAATATTTTTGGGTTGTATTTGAATAAAAAATGAAAATATAAAAAATATAAAAAAATAAAAAATAAAAAGAATAAAAAAAAGTAAAGAAAATAAATAAGATATAAAAATAAAATAAAATTGTGTGAGAATCACATGTGATGAAACAAGTGAGCAGCCCTGTGGTTTGATATTCTTATTCTCATGCTGGTTCCATGAGTACGTGTGTATTTGCCTTTGGTGTGTGCAGGACATAAGTAGACAGCTATCTACCCGGGCCTCTAAAAAGACCAAAAGTTCATCCTCCTCAGCACCACCACCGTCATCGTCACCACCATCCTTGCCACCACTACCAGTTAAGTTTCCATGACCGGAGTGGGCTTCTCACCCTCTTCACAAGCTCACTCAGTTCAACATCCCATATTTTCAGCATGACCTGGTCACTTCTTGGGCCGTTGAGCATCTTCAACTTCGGTAACAGTCTGGCATTTGCACTGTTATGGTGCCAACTTACCTCTTCTGGTCCGACTCTTCTACCAGAACCTATATGAGGAGCCCATGGCGTCCTCTCTCGCCCTTCTGTCCACCATTGATGGCCACAACATTAGCATCACGTAACCCATGATTGCCCATGTGTTAGGTTTCTATGACGAGTGTGACAGCCAGCCATTCCCTGAAGTTGAGGGTCAGCAACCCGTACCCCACATCATCCAAGAATTCTTTCTGGGGCCCCATGGTGATCCTAACTTCGCATGCCTGCGTCGGAGCAAGCTACTTGGCCGCTTATTATTCCTTGACTCAGTGTTGTATAAGAATGCCTTTGCACTTGGACACCAAGCTGAGCGCCAAAAGGAGTTTGTGCGGGTCCTACATTGTTACCAGCATAGTTACCGAGTACACCTTCAGCACGTGATCTGGGTGCACATGCAGAAATTTATACGGGAGGTGGTTTAGCCTCAACCTATGCAGAACACGACTTAGCCCCTGCCCTTTGCTAACCTGCTCATTCTAATCTTCCAGTTGAACGACCTTCTGATCGATCCGGCAGAAGGGATCGACACTGCCTACCCTACTTTCGGCTAGCAAGAATGATAACATAGCTTATCTCGGATACCACTATAGGCTAGTGTCCTGGTTGTTGAGGCCGATGACCCCATGCACGACCCACCATCTCCTCCTGCCTCTCTCGTGGCTCCCTAAAGGGAGCTGATGTACAAGACTCGAGAGGAGTACTTGCAGCTTCAGCACTATGTAGATCTAGTCCACAGTACTCTTCAGAAGCACCACTAACTTCTCATGGGGTTACACATGGACTTTCAAGTGCATAGGGATTATTTTCAGGCGACATTCAACCACTTCAACACCCTTCATCTCAAATATCAGCAGTCAGTTGCCTCCTTGCAAACTGACTTTTATACATGTTGGGAGTTGAGCCAGCAGCGTTTTGACTAGCTCGATGCTTGAGTTCATGACGAAGCGTTCGAGACGTGGTCATTGATGCATGCCTTGTTTGTGTAGCATTTCCCACCACTGTCACTGCCAGATTCTCAGTAGTCACCTACCATCTTTTGTTTTGTTTTCTTCATTTATTTATTTATTTTTATTTTCATTTATTCAAAAAAAAAATCATGTTCATATCTGCCTAGCTGGAGGTGCACCAACAATATTTGGTAATATTCTCTCTCTTTCCTATTTTCTTCGCATTTGTTTCCATTGAGGACAATGTCATATTCAAGTTGGGGGATGAGGGTATTTTCTTTTGTGTACTTCTACTTGGCTCATAATTCATAATTCATGTTTATTCCTACTTCACTTGATTGCACTACTTCACTTGATGTTGACTTGTTACTAGTAAGGTGGTGATATAAGCATTTGTTAATTGAGAAACATAGTAAACTTGTCTGTTTATTGGGTAAAAATTTGCATGTGATGCAGAAATACTTTGATAACCTCATATGGGCCATCCCACCAAGACCGGGTTTACCCAGGAACAACCGCAATTTAGCATTGAACAGCCACATTCTTTGGTGAGGCTCGAAGGACCTACGAGAAATGTGTTTATCATGAAATGCCTTAGTCCTAGCCTTGTAAATTTTGGAGCTCTCATATGCATCATTGCGGAGCTCCTCTGACTCATTGAGTTGGAGTTTTCGATGGTCACCGCCTTTGGCCATATCAAAATTGAACTTCTTCATGGCCTACAAAACCCGGTGTTCTAACTCAACAGGGAGATGGCACGTTTTCCCGAACACAATCCTAGATGGAGACATCCCGATGGGTGTCTTATATGCAGTACGATAGGCCCAAAGTGCATCAACCAACCTAGTGGACCAATCTTTCCTATCGAGCCTCACAGTTTCTCAAGAATGTGTTTGACTTCCCTATTAGAAACCTCTACTTGACCACTAGTATAGGGGTGATAAGGAGTGCCAACTTTGTAAGTGATCATGTATTTGCGCACCAAGGCCTTGAAGAATTAGTTGCAAAAATGTTTGCTACCATCACTAATTATGGCACGTGGAAACCGAAAACGACAGAAAATGGTCTCATGAAGGAATTTAACCACAACTTTGTGGTTATTCGTTCTTATGGCCATGGCCTCAATCCACTTGGAAACATAGTCCACGACCACCAAAATGTATTCAAATCAAAAAGATGGTGGAAAGGGAATCATAAAGTTGATGCCCGAAACATCAAAAATTTCAACAATCAAAATAGGAGTCATTGGCATCATATCTCGTCATGACATAGAGTCCATTCGTTAACAACGCATACAAGTTCTACAGAAGTTATGGGCATCCTTGAAGATAGAAGGCCAGCCGAACCCATATTGTAAAACCTTGGTGGCCGTTTTCTACCCATTGACATAGCCACCACAAGTATGAGAGTGACAAAAGGTGAGAATGCTATGGGATTCACTCTCAAGCACACAACGCCAAATCACTTGATCCGAACAATACTTGAACAATTTCGGGTCTTCCCAGAAATAGTGCTTGACCTGTGAGAAAAATTGATATTTGTCTTGCTTAGACCAAGTTTTAGGAATTTTCCCAACCGCCAAGTAATTCACTATATGAGCAAACCACGGGGGGTTCGCTCGTGATACCATAAGAAGTTGTCCATCCGGGAATGAATCATGCAAAGTTAAAGGTCACTAATGTGCTTAACAAGGACTCAGGAGAGGTGATCCGCCACCATGTTTTCAGATCCCTTCTTGTCTCGGGTCTCTAAGTCAAATTCTTGAAGCAATAAAATCCATCTAATCAACTAAGGTTTGGTCTCTTTCTTTGATAATAGGTACTACAAAGTGGCGTGATCAGTGAAGACTATGACCTTAGAACCTAGGAGATAGGACCAGAATTTATCTAAGGCAAAAATTACGGCTAGCAACCCTTTCTCGGTGGTAGTGTAATTCAATCGTGCATCCAAGAGAGTGCGACTAGCATAGTAAGTAGTATAGGGTGCTCGATTCACCCTTTGGCCCAACACAACAGCATAGTCTAAGGCATCACACATGATTTCAAAAGGGAGCGACCAATCTGATGATTTCATGATTGGGGCGGTAGTAAAGGCCGCTCGAAGTGTTTAAAAAGCTTTCAAACATGCATCATCAAAGATAAAAGGTGTGTCCTTAGCAAGTAAATTGCACAAAGAATGAGATATTTTGCTAAAGTCTTTGATGAATCGACGATAAAAACCTACATGCCCTAGAAAAGACCGAACTTGATGCACAGAAGTGGGTGGAGGAGGCTTGCAATGAGGTCAACCTGATACCTTGAGGGGACACAATGTGTCCCAGCACTATACCCTCATGAACCATAAAATGGCACTTCTCCCAACTAAAAATTAGGTTTGCCTCAGTACATCGTTCCAACACTCTACTCAAATTTCTAAGGCATTCCTCAAAAGACGGTCCAAACACCGAGAAATCATCCATGAAAACCTCTAAAAATTTCTCTACCATATTAGAGAAAATGACCATCATACACTGTTGAAAAGTCACCAGTGCAATACATAGCCCAAAGGGCATGTGTCTATAAGAAAAAGTGCCAAAAGGGCAAGTGAATGTAGTCTTTTCTTTGTCAGCGGCATACAGTGGAACTTAATTATACCCCGAGTAACCATTGAGAAAGTAATAGAAGCCCTGCCCCGCTAACTTCTCCAGAATTTGGTCAATAAATGGCAATGGAAAATGGTCCTTCCTAGTCATGGAATTCAATCTCCTATAATCAATGCACACTCGCCACCCAGTGGTGGTTCGTGAGGGGACTAACTCTCCTTGCTCATTCTCAACAATAGTGATGCCCTATTTCTTGGGCACCACTTTTGTGGGACTCTACCACTTGCTATTTGAGATGGGGTATATAATACCCACATCTAATAATTTCAAAACCTCTTTTTTTACTACCTCTTTCATGCTAGGATTGAGTCTTCGTTGCATTTCACGAGAAGGTTTGGTGTCCTCCTCTAGATGTATATGATGCATGCACACGGAGGGATCTATCCCTCTCAAATCAGCCACCAACCACCCTATAGCACTCCGATATGCCACAAGAATACTCATTAATTGACTTTCCTGCTCCATAGTTAAGTCAGATACAATTATGACTAGTAAAGTATCTTGAGGCCTTAAAAAGGCATACTTGAGTGTGGCCGGGAGTAGCTTCAACTCAAGTGTAGGTGCTGTGACTAAGGATGGTATGACGGGCTCTCTAGACAAAGGAGGAAGGGACTCAAACCAGGCTTTCCACGGAGAAAAATCTGGTGTAGAAGAAGAATCAAGTAAAACATTCACTTCCTCAATTGACCTATCAATATCAAAATCCGTAAACCCAAAATGAGCTAAACAAACCTCTAAAGAGTCCTCTACAAGAATAGAGGGTAAAGCCTCCTCTACTATCTCACCCACAATATCCACAAATAAGCACTCCTTTCTTTCATAAGGTTGCTGGGATGCTTGAAAAATATTGAGTTTCACTTGCATATTCCCAAATAAAACATCCATGACCCTGATGTGACAATTAATACATGCATTAGTCGTAGCCAAGAAAGGTCGACCTAAACTCACCGGGATTTATTTCCTAGAGCTGGCTATCGGTTCCATATCTAAAACCAAAAAATCAACAGGAAAATAAAACTTATCAACCTTTACTAGCACATCTTTAATCATGCACTTTAAGGGACGTGTCAGCTAACAGGACTGTGACAGTAGTGGGCTTTAACTCGCTAAGCCCGAATTTCATATACACAGAGTACAACAACAAATTGACACTAGCCTTTAATTCTAACAAGGCCCTATCAATGAAATGGTCCCCTATAATGCATGCAATGGTTGGGGCACCCAGGTCTTTTAAGCTTATGGGGTGTGTCAATAAGATAAAGCTTACTTGCTCCGTGAGTATGATCTTTTGGGACACGTGTGTCCTAGATTGACATTTTTGCGTACAAAGGTCCTTTAAAAATTTAGCATAGGAGGGTACTTGCTTAATCGCCTCCAACAGGAGGAGGTTGATTTTAACTTGTTTAAAAACCTCCATCATTGCTTCCATGGATGTCGCCTTCTTATTAAAAGGAGATGGTGTATCAAGGCATTGAGGAAAGGGTGCCTTAGGCGCATATGGTGCCTTAGACTCATGTGAAGTACTAAGGACTAAGTTATCCCCCTTATGTGTTTCTCCCTCACCCTTGCTCTCATTGGGTTTACCACCGTGGTCACCTTTCTTAGCCCTAGTTGCATTAGACGCAACTGGTGGAGTCTCTAACTCCTTCCCACTTCTCAAAGTGATCACCGCTTACACTTGCTCATGGTGCTTTCCATTTCCACTTGACCTTTCTACCCCAAATTGACCCTTAGGGTTGGCCATAGTCTAACTCAGTAATTTTCCCTCCTGCTTCCTATTCATGTTGTTAGCCATTTTGTTACGACCCAACTTTTTAATTACTCAGAAACATTACCAAAAGCCTGTAATTTAGGTCCATTTTATATATATATATGTCTATTACCCTTGAGTAATAAAAACAAAATAATACACATTCTCTCTCTCAATGAATATTATAATGACAACAATACATGCCAATCTCTTACTGTGAAGCTACAAATAAATAAATACAAATACAAAATTCATTTTATTTAAATCTACTATGAAGTTATACAAAGGGACTCAAGGACTCCATAACTCTTCAATCAAAGAATCCGAACTTTCTTCCTGTAAAAAGATAAAACAACAAGGGGTGAGCACTAATGCCCAGTAGGAATCTCATAGTTCTGAATCAATAACTAACACAGATAGAAATGATCATGCATACAGGGTGATACCATATAGTAGGGTGACATTTTATAATTTCAAAACATCATAAGTAAGGTACCTTTTTCTCAAAAAAATTATTTAAACGCTTTTAAGAAAAACCTTCAACCATTAAAAGTTATCCATTAACCTTAGAAAACCATAGATCCTTGTGAAACAAACAGATTTGAGAAACAACATCATTTAAAAATTATTAACCAATTCCCAAAATATTTCTCATTTAATTTCTATTTTTAATATTCCTCTTTTTCTTTCATTCTTCCTTTCTTCTCATTATATTTATTTAGAACTCCATAACTTCAAGTTCAAGTTTCCTTTTTGATTCACTAACAATTCTTCTATACTCAATTCACTTCGTTATTTACACTCTCAAATTTCATTTCAAGATAACAAAAGATTAATAAACCCCTTTCAATTCAGTCTCTCATTTATTTACAGAACAACACTCATAATTTACTTTTATTGTCATAACTAATTCATTAAGTTCACCATTACCAATCCATAATCCCATTCTTTACAAATAATGTCTATGTGCATTTCCTCTTAATACCAAATTACACCTCAATTTGCAATTTCATAGATTCATCACAAGTCACAAATAATATCATCAACTCAGCACACTTGTCAACACACATCTCAACACAATCCACATTTTGTCGACTTACTACAGCGAGATAGCGGGCACCCGACTAATAACACCAACCCCACATTTGTTGGCTATTAATACGGTAGGACGTGGATTCCCAAAAACATTTTCAACTTTAAAAACTATCCCCACATTTGCCAGCTATTATACAACAGGAAGTGGGCACCCAAAACATTTTCAAAACCATCTGTTTTTCCACTTTTGCCGACTATTATACGGCAGGACTATGTGGACACCCAAAAATCATTTTTTTCCCATATTCGTCCAACGATAAGCCTAGACAGGGCAATTGGGCACCTTTAATTCAAAACCACCCCCACATTTTCCGGCTACTATACGATGGGACGTGGGCCCCCCAAAAACATTTTTAACTCCCCACGCGAGTACCAACACAACACCACCCAACACAACTCCACTCATCTCAACTCAACTTAACTCGACTCAACACAACCCAACGTAACCCAACACCATTCAACGCAGCTTAACACAATCCAACACGATTCAACATAGTCAATACAATTCAACACAATTCAACATGACTCGATACAATATAATTCACCACCACTCAATACAATTCGACATAATTCAAGGTAAATTCTTAAATCCCATTTCAACATTCCATAACTAAGTTTATGTCATCCACATCATTAACAAATCTTTTCCCCCAAATTTCATTTCATATTATAGCATGATTTACAATATCCATAATAAAGGTTCAATCGCTAATTTTTACATAATTTTCAAACACTTCCAAAATTCAATTAAAATTGTATATATCTAATTCAACCTCTTAATTTCATGATTCTACTTTCAATTTAGGCAAACTCATTAATTATCTTCATGAGTCAACTTAGGGTTTTCAAGAAAAATCAAGACTTTCAAGAAAAATTCAAACTTCTCACACCACTACTTTTTATTCCAATTTTCCAATTGATTATACACCTAAGGTTCATAATCCACAATCTTAACCCAATAATTGAACCACAACACTTCAAATCCTAAGCCCTCAATCTCATGATGTAACACTATATGCTTAAAAATGTAGATTTTGTATTTATATAATCAAAATACCACAAATCTATCTATTAATGCAAGTACTGAAGAAGAACTAGGACCCTTACCTCAAGAATCAAGAAAAAGAGCAAGGTTTTGATGAGATTCCTTCACAAATCCAAACTTCAATCGGTTAAAAAGTGAGATATTCAAGCATTTTTCATTTCATTTTTTTTTTTTTTTTGTAAGGGATCTTGCCCAGATCTTTGAAAAATTGGAGGTATTTGGGCTAAAATCTCTAGGGTTTTTGGACTAAGGATGAGAGGGTGAAGAGAGAAGATGAAGGTGTGAAGAATGATCTAGAAAAGTGCTTTTAAGCTTGCTAAATTCGCGCAATCCGCTCGAGCGTCGCTTGCCACGCTCGAGCGTACATTCTTCTAGCACTGATACTGAAACTGCAAACGGGTGTAACTCTCTCATCCGGACTCCGTTTTAGGTCGTTCTTCTGTCCTAATCGAAGACCCAGAAACAAGCTTTCTAATGGTTCTAGCCTCACATCCAAATTCAAGGTATGGAAAAAGAAAAGGAAAAAAGAGTGACGGCTGATCGTAGAAAAATTATCTGACTTAAAGTTTTTAATCCAATCTTACTTTGCCATCATGTCACCACTTCAATCAATGTCCCAAAATAAAATAGGGAGTCTCCAAACACAATAATAAAAGGTAAAAAAAAATCCCACTAGTCTCAAAAATTCAAACTCAACCAGGCAGATTGCTCGAGCGCCTAATCTTGCGCTCGAGCGCGCAGACCAACAAAGCCGACCACTCGAGCGACCACTCCTACGCTCGAGCAGGAATTCACAACTCACAGAATTTCGGATAAACTGCAAAAGTACTAGAAGCCTCACAAGTTCACTCAAGCGTCAACTCCTCTGCTCGAGCAGAGGGAAAAATTCTGGATCGCTACACATTTGACCTAATTGGGCCTTTAGCTTGGCGATGGAGTGAGTATGGGAGTGAACTACTAGTGCTAACCCCTTAAGCTCTGAAAGAACTTCCAACACCTGAGTCTCAAAGGCTGAGTTGCCTTGAGGAATAGATGGGGGTTGTGGTTGCCGATAAGGTTATAGTGGTTGGTAAGAAGATTGGTTGGCAAAATTATTAAAATTATGCCTTGGTGGTGGATGATTGTAAGAAGTGCCTTGTGAAAGAGGTCTCCATGAAAAATTAGAGTGATTTCTCCATCCTGGGTTATATGTGTTGGAATATGGGTCATTACCCGGTTTGGAGAATCCTTGAGCCGCATTCACATGCTCTTCGACTAATTCCGAAAATAGTGATACCGAAGGGCACTCACTCAAGTCATGATTAGAGCTCGCACAAATAGCACATGTCTCGTCAAATTGTGGCTGAACTTGATACGCAGGGGCATGTCCCGAAGCTAATAATTGGTCCATTTTACGAGATAATGCCTCTACTTGCTAGGCTAACTCTAGATTTTTCCCTGCCTCATAAATGCCCCATCTTTTTAGGCTCTAACTACAAGTTGTCGGACTTGTCGGGCTAAGGAGGCATAGTGAATGAAATTATCACTTACGTTCTAAAAAAATTGCCACGCCTCGGCGTCATTTTTGGACATAAATGTCCTACCACAAGAAGAATCCACCGATTAGGCTCAGTTAAGCCATAGTAAAAGGTTTGAACAAGTTGCCAATCAAGCACTTGGTGGTGGGGACACTATTGGAGAAGATCACGAAATCTTTCCCATGTTTCATGAAATTGCTCACAATCAATTTGAGCAAAATTGGTGATGGCTTGCTTGAGTTAGTTGGTCTTATCAATGGGAAAGTACTTTTCCAAAAACTTATGCTGTAATTGGTCCCATGTTGTGACAGAATTAGCAAGTAAGGAGTTCAGCCAATGTTTGGCTTTGTCCTTCAGTGAAAATGGAAATAGTCGCAACATTAAGGCCTCATTGGTGAAATTTTGGATCCTCACTGTAGAGCAAATTTCCAAAAATTCATGCAGATTTTTGTAAGGGTCATCATGAGATAGTCCATGGAATGATGGAAGCATTTAGATGGTGCTGGACTTAATCTCATAATGAGCAGCAGTGGTGCCGGGTAGCTGAATGCATGATGGTGATGTATGTGCAGTGGGCATGAAGTAATCCTTAATGTTAGGCCCATTTGGGACATTTAGGTTCGCCATCTATAATGGTTTGAAGTATGGATATGGATATTCAAGCCTAGGAACATGGGAAGAGGCTCTAAGGTTCCTAATAGTCCTTTCTAGTTCAAGGCCCAAACTTCACCATTCAAGGCGACCAGAACGGTGCACCTGCATACACCACTCACACACACACACACACTAAGTTCCAACCCTTGTGCACTAAGTTATGAAAACAAAAGACCAAAGGAGAAAAGACTCACAACAGTTCAACGAAAATGCTTTACTTGTCTTGTGGTTGCTTGATGTGTAGACCGTTGTCTCCAATCTCCACCTAAGCTCTCTATTTTTAGCACTTTGGTGCTTTGCTTACGAGTATTTGCTTCATTTTTAAGCACTTTAGTGCTGTGGTTTGTTTTGAAAGCTCGGTTGCGCTCCGCTTACACTTAGTGATAGCTCCACTTGCAAAACTCTGCACACTTAGCAATACTAAAATATAAAATCCTAAACTAAAAATTAAAATAAGAATATAACTTTAAATTAATTAATTTTTCCACAAGTCTTTGGCCACAGCACCAAAATTTGATGGGTTATTATTTCACACACCAAAAACAAACGCTAAACTATACCAAATTCCTTAGAATAACGGTAAGTCTAGGTATCGATCCATAGGGAATGACGGGAAACTAAACTAATTTAATTGTTAAATTTCTAAATTAATTTTGATAAAAGAGATGGTTGTTCATAACCTAATGATAATTAAATTAAGCAAAGCGAATAAACTAGCAATTAGAAGTAAAGATGAAGTTACTGATTTTGAGAAAAACCTACGGTAATTAGGGGTGGGAGTGGGTCGGTTGCGGCCACGGAACATCTAATCCACCATCCGTCCGCCAGACTGGCGGATTGGAGAAAATCAATCTGCATCCATCCGCCAATCCAACGGATGTGGATTGAGCGGATTGGCGGATTGGCGGATCGGTTTGGTGGTTTAAAATTTTATAAATTTTCAATATAATTTAACTTGTGCACTTCCTCAAAAAATAAAAAATAAAAATGTATTACAGTCAATGACTTAAAAAAATATTACAATCACTACATGCCTCATCCAAAGAAAGAAAGTTTCAAACTTTAAACTATTACAATCACTGCATGCCTCATCCACATAAAGTATTACAATATGTGGTTTTGAAAATATAAAAACAATTCTAACCATCAAAACCATGAACAGAGCAGTAGTAGAGATTGCATTCCTCTATATTGTTACATCTATATCTATTTTTGAAAACAAAAACCAACCAGCATATATCATCTTTTTTATTTATTATTTTTAAAGTTAGGTTTAAAAACCAAAAAATATAGATAAATAATACATTTATTTTTTTCAATTCAAAAAATATATTTAAGTTGAAAACTCTTTTTCAACAGAACATATTCAACAGAATATTTAAACTCTATTGAAAACACAAACAGAATATCTAAATAAATTAAAACCATAAAATTTTATAAATTACTAGGGGTGCTTGCGGTTTGGCGGTTCGGCGGTTCAGTTGGGCCAAGCAAACCTCAAATCTGCCATCCGTCCAAAACTAGGCGGATTGAAAAAAATCAATCCGCAACCGTCCACTCATCATCACGCATCCGTCCAAATTGTGGCGGATCGGTTCGGTTTGGAGGGATATCCGCTGCACACCCCTAACGGTAATGAATTCACCACTAGTTACATAAATAAGGCTTCAATTTGAGACTCAATTATGTTACGATTCGAACTAAATAATACTTCGCAACTACAAGCTCGAAGCATTGATCAAGAGAATTAACAAGTTCAATGTATAGGCACGAACCATCTCAAGTAGTATGAGTCATTCTCTCTAAACTAGGATAGCAACACGACTCGTCCCTTGTAGTATGACTCGTCTCATACCTTGAGCATAAAAGAATAGAAAACCATTGCATGGAAAGCATTCAACAATCATAGAAAGAAGACTACTTGAAGAAATAATGAAAAATTATATTTGAAAACTTCTTGACAACCATACAACTATTCAAACCATTACATAAAAGAAAACCTATTTACTTGGCTAGGGTTTCATCAAAACGCTAGAAATAGGAGCCTAGCCACTCATGGAGGAGTGGGAAGAAGTAGAAGAGGTAGAAACTCCCATGAAAATTGATCTTCAAACTTGATAATCCCGGGAAGAAGTAGAAGAAGTAGAAACTCCCATGAAAATTGATCTTCAAACTTGATAATCCCCCTTTTCCAAACCTTAGCCCCTTCTCTCTTTTGTAATTTTTCAGAACCCTAATCCAGCCTTTTCTTCTACCTTTTATGTCTCTAGCCTTTCCAAATAGGTTCAAAACATCGGGCACACTTTTCAAGGCATAACCGCACGTACGGGAAATACCACCCTACGTGTGGAGAGGGTTTCACACGTACGGCAAAAACCCTCCGCACGTGTAATTTTTGTAGTAGTTGTTTGGCTTATTTGGTTGGGCCGCATGTGCAGGAATGGTCCTTTGCATGTGTGGCAAGTCCTTTTCTAGCTAAAATGCTATGTTTTTGCTCATTTTGTGCTCCAACTACATCCAACTTGCTTCGTATTAAACAGACATAAAATATACAATTTGACTTTCCAGTAAGGTTAAGAAATCCTCCCGGGGCGTTCGGGGACGTCTACAATTTCTGGCGACTCTGCTGGGGAATTTTAGAGAGCTTGACTCGAACTCGTGATATCTTGTTTTGACTACACATATGTGTTTCTTTGCATTGCATGTGCATTGGTGCGCCTAGGACACCGTGTTGGCCATCTGCTATTCTTGAGCGGTTTCAAAGTTACCCCAAGTGGACAAGTATAGTCTCATGAGGGTTTCCAGAAATGAGACCCACAAACATTAACATATTCACATCTGTCCCAACAACAATTAATCACACTACACCACTCAAGAATTAATTTATGTGCTACTACAGTGCAATATTAAGACATGATAAATCATTGAAGGCATAGTAGACAAGCATGAAGGAATCTATTGAGCAAAGATCGCAATTCAATATTACAAAATTAAGTTCCATGTACTTGTGAATGCTAGTAGACACATCATCAGTAACCTCAGTGTAAAGTGTAATCCCTATAACTAGTTAACTGTCCACTATAATAGCCTAGTGTAACTCACAATAACACCCAACATATACAGAAAAACTAAACTTTTGCAACCAAAATTCTCAATTTTATTTATTTATTATTTTATTTATTTTTTTAAAGGTTGTGCAATGTCCTAATCCATTAAGTTTTCTAATCAACCCATGTAACAAGTATTGGGCCAATGATTCCCAAACCAGACGGTTTTAGGGCACCGGGTGTGAAGACACCTCTACGGGCTTAATAACTCAAGCTAAAAAGGCTACGAACCCAAACAAGTCATTTTCCTTATTTTTCCTTAACTGTGTAATGTCTAGGTCCCTTAAGCTTTCTAATTAACTCATGTAGCAAGAATTGGGCCAGTGATTTCCAAACAAGACAGTTATAGGCAACTAGGTGTAAAGACACCCCTACGGGCTTAATAACTTGAGTTAAAGAGGCTACGAACCCAAACAAGTCAAGTTTGTGTGTGTGTGTGTGTGTGTGTGAGAGAACCAAGGCTACTCATTTATTCTTTTATGCAACCCTAGCAATTATCAATAATGTATACCAAGGATTATAATAGAGAGGTCACCGCCATGATAGTGTACTCATGTGAATTAAGGTATACTTACGATGAGTGTACTAATACCACAACCACAAGCAACTATCCTAGTGCAAACATCACATACGAGTTTTTACCCAATAAACCCTTTTCATACAAGCCCTCGTATTTTTTCTTCAAAAGTTTATCTTCACATTGGTGTGTTCTAATTTCTTCAATCAACGTGGGTTCCACAATTATATTGCCGAGTGTAACAACGCCCGCGGGGGACCTCGCTACAGCTCGGACTCCCTTTTCGTGTTGCGGTTCTAAATCTGAACCAAAGAGTCCAACTCTGGCAAATCGTTTTGAAGAAAACAGATTTTGAAAAGAAGTGCCAAACATGGACTGCTTTGCCAGATTACAGAGTCGCCACCTAAATATTTTAAAATGGGAAATTTAGGAAACCCTGACTCGGTGCCGAAGGCCACATGTCCGTCATCACCAAAGTGGTCTTGGCTCGGGAGCTTGGGTACGATCGGGGAAGGTCAGCTATGAGCACCCCCTTTCGCCCGGTCCGAAGACCGGCCTCTACTAACCGTGATATCCGATTTTGAAAACATTACATGTTCTTATTCCGGTTAATTAGCCTAGAATTACTACGTTATGCGCACAGCAAACAAGTATAGACCAAAATCGCCTAAATTGGAACAAAACATTGCATGTTCGTTTTGAAAATAGTTTGCTACTCGCAAGTAGGCTAAAATACAGGTTTTGCCACCCCCGAGTGGGCTTTAGAAAAGATGGTTTTGCCACTATCTAGTGGGCTTAAAACTCACAGTTTTAATGCATTATCCCAATTTGAGTAAATTGACCTCCACCCACAGGCACTCAAGCAGTTATATCACATAAGCAGCTAGCCTCATGGTAGTCATGCTATTATGGCAACATTCACACGCATGCGACGATGCTAAAGCATAAAAAAAACTCACCTAGTACTCCCAGCTAAAACAGAAGCTTATTAGAAATCCATGCATGGACCTAAGCATACTGAAATGTCTAATACAACACATGCAAAGATGTAATCTAGGCAGGCTCGGCTATCCTAAACATGGCATATGGAATGCTACAAATAACACGTATTCAATTTGGAATTGAAAGTACAATGCAGTTTGTATGATGTGCCGAGCCCAATGTATGTCAACAAATGCATGAATGCACGCATGCATTGCATAAGGTATGCTAATTTTAAATATGCCCTAATCTACCATCATAAGCAGGTAAATAAAAGGGAAGAAAGAAGTGGGGGTTGGAAGACATACATACCCACACACCCACACTTATTACAAATGCGCCCTCACTCGGAGGGACCAAAAGAATAATACAGTCCGGATAATAAATGAATTAATTATTACAGAATTCTAATCTAATTAAATAAATGAAAGTGAAATAAAAGGGGGCCACAGCCCTGCCTCGGGACGCACAAATGATGCATGCTCAATCCAACTTGCCCGAAAAACCTACACCGTGCCACTGCTGCTTCTGTTTCCACTGCTCTGTCTCTCCAAAATTTCCCAAAGTCCCAGAACACCTTCCTTGTGTGCTGCTGAGTGCCACCGGCTGGAAGGAATTCTCACCGGCTGCTTGTGGTGACCACCGGCTGCAAAAGAAGCTATCGGCCAAAGATACAGTGCCGGTCGGCACTCTTCTCTGCCGGTCGGCACAAAACCCTTGCAGAGGACAGTTTGACAGCAGCAGCAGACAGCAATGCATGGTATTGGATTTTTGAGCATATTTGTGCATGGCCAATGCTTCCTATCATGAATGGGACTCAAGGAAAACATGGCTCTTGGTTCTAGGGCTATCAATTGTGCACCTTGGTGCATGATAGCCTAAGATACCAAGGTTGCATTTCATTGTAAAAATGCATGCAACACAACAATGATAACTAAGTCCCTATCATGCCAAAGTCAAGGGCCTTAGTGACATGGGAATTGAGGCGTGTTTTGTCACTTGGAGTACAAACACCCCTCATTTCCCACACTTGGTTTGACACCCCAAACCAAGTAATGAAATGCAATCCATGCAAACATGCATCAACAATGCAACATGACACAAAAGTGTAAGGCATGCCAAATGCTATGTAACACATCATGGGAAGTATACAATACTAAGCATGCACAATGCAAAGTGTGATACAAGCATGAACATCTAAGGCAATAGGATTGTCTCATGTCAAGACCATGTTGACTAAGCATGCAACACACATATACTAAACATGCAATGGTAGACTAAGCTACAATGGGACAGCCCTCAAACCTCCCTAAAACAGTGGCAAAACATGCCGAAAATGATGACCAAAACTCATGCAAGCATGCAAGGCAATAGGCCCAAGACCAAGGGCACCAAAGAGAGTACCTTACTACCATCATCAAGGCCACTCATGGCATGCATCTAACAACCAAAAACAGACTTCTATCATGCAAAATGACATCCAAAACCCACATATGGCAGCCCCAAAATGTATTAATCATGCAAGCATACACAATGCCCATTCCTAGGCATAAAAGGACACACCTTTAGAGCATGAAAGAGGTGACAAGTGCAAACATATGAGCATGGATTAGAGTCTGAAATAGCATGTTAAAGGACTCCAAATCACTTAAATGGCCTAACCAATGCATATTCATGGATCACCTACCCAAGACCAACAAGTCACAATGCAAAGCAACTATGTCAAACACATCAAACATGACAAAATCAGTGCCTAACAGACCTTAAACATGGCAAAACAACACTAGTATCTTCATGGAGTGAGGCTAATATATGCAAAGAACATGGCCTAAATGCAAGGCATACTTCCTAGCATGATAGAGCATTACAAAGCAAGTATAAGATGCAAGCTAAGGGCCATAAATCTGACCTTAGACAGAGGTTAGATATAACCTAAAACACCCAAGAAAGCTCTGAAATGAGGCCATACAAGGCTATGCACACATGCTATCTTTTAGGCCAAATACAAAGGCAAGCAAAGGACAAGGGGGAGAGGGGTGTCCCTCCCCTATTTGAGACTTAAAACCATCTCCCTTACCACTGAAAACCCACTGGTTTTCAGTGGTGAGAAGTCCAAAAACACCAAGTTAGCCAATGCTCAAAGAAAAGGCAATAAAAGGGCCAAAACAAGGCCTAAGAGGGTGAGTTCTTACTCAAATCAAAAGGTGACCTTAATGAATGTTCTTGAGCAAGTAAAAACAAGGTTTTTTTATGTTAAACACAAAACCAAAAACTCAAAGCAAGAGGGGTAGAAACTAGTTGCAAGAATGGGGAAACTAAAGCAAAAAGTTTACCCTTGAAGATCCAATGAAGAACAGGTGGAGCAGCCCTCCTCTAGTGATCAAAACCAGTCCAAGATCACACAAAACAAACCTCCAAGCCTCCCAATCTCGAGCTAAGGTGTAATAGTGTGTGTAATGGTGCAAAAATGAGGTAAAACTACACTTTTAGGGCCAAAAACACACACACAAGAGGAGAGAGAGGGAAAATATAGAGAGAGAGAGAGAGTGTATCACACAGACATACAGATATAAGCTCTGGTTTTTGACCTCAAATGTCTAACCCCCATGAAAGAGAGAGAAGGCTTGCTTATATAGGCAACAAAAGGGCTCTTAACTTAATGGCTAAGCAAAGAGAGGGGGGGTCAAAAGGTGCAAGAGGGTCTTGGCTTCCAAGGGAAGCTAAGACAGCTGGCCAAGCTTCTCCAAGAAGCTTGGCCAAGGGTTCAACCTTCTAGAAGGTTTATGGGGTTCAAGGGTGCAAAGGGTGCAAACCCGGACATGGGGAGTGGTGATGGTGCACTCCAGCTGTCACAGCTGGCATGCACCATCCCTGGGGGTGCAAAGGGGTCACACCGACCAGCCAAAACAGTCACCGGCACAAAAAACTGTCGGTCGGCAACACATAGTGCCGACCGGCCAAGGATTTGGATAAAATAGTGCCGATAGCCACTAGAGAGTGCCGGTGGAGGTGTGGGGCAGCCGGTGGGCTTTAGGGATGGCTAACAAGCCTTCCCCTTCCCTCAAATGCAAAAACACACAAGTACTTGGTGTACAACCAAGCACAAAACAAGCCGGTTGAGAGATCCTGAGGCACGGCGCGCAGCCGGGGCCTCCGGGAACTCAAAACAAACACAAACACGGATAATCACCGGGTGTTCAAGCGGTGACGTCCAAGTCTTGAGGACGGTCAAAAATAGGGTGTATATCCCAAAGGTTTTGGGTGTTGATGTCAATTTGGGGGTAAAGTGTGGAGAAAGAATGAGTTGATCCAGAATCAATGAGAATATGAGCTGAATGACCACGTATAGAGAGTGTACCTGACACAACGTTCTCAATAGCATTGGGGTTTCCAGGTACTGAAGCGAAAGCTCTCCCTTGGCGTTTTTGTTCCTTCCTCTCTCCTATGGCTGTTCTTGGTTTCTAAACTAGTTCAAGGGTACCCATCACAGAGTTGGTGAATTTCGGACAATTTTTTACTAAATGGCCAACTTGGCCGCATCTATAACATGCTCTTATTGCTCGATAGCATTGTCCCTGATGAGCCTTTCCACAACTTCGACAATTCAGAATGGTGGTACCCCTAGGGATAGTAGAACCTTGGTTGGCCAAACCAGTTGAGCCAACAGGTCCGGTATTTATTTTCTTTGGTGTGACAAACCTAGTTCCTCCGACTAGTTTCCCAAACTGTTTCTTTTGGCCTATTATACTTGAAGGTGCAGTTTTAATTCCCTTCTCAATGATGTATGCTCGATCTACCACATCTGCATAGGTTGGTAGTTTCAAAACCTCAATCTTATCTTTGATTTCAACATCTAACCTCGCTTCAAATTTCCTAGCTTTTTAGGCTTCCATTGGAATAGCATAAGGTACAAATCGTGCCAGTCGAATGAACTTACTTTCGTATTCCACTACTGACATTGTTCCTTGCCTCAAGTGTAGGAACTCTGATGCCTTTTGCTTCCGTAGTGATTCTGGAAAATACTTTTCATAGAATACTTCTAGGAATCTTGCCCAAGTCACGATCTCTTCCTTTTTTAAGGTGAGAAGCCACCATTTTTGCGCATCTTCTTTAAGAGTGAAGGTGGCAAAGGACACTTTCTATTCTTCTGTGTAGAGTAGAGCACGAAAAATCTTTTCTATTTCTTTAACCCTAGCTTGAGCTAGCAATGAAGTCTCCTGTGAACGTGGAAGGTTTCAAGTCTTGGAACTGTTTAATCGTAGTTGGCCCTTCACGATGTTCTGGTAATCCATTGGTTATATTATTCTACAGAGTTTGCAAGAAACTAGCAATAGCTTGTTCTATAATCTTTTCCATTGGATCGGCTCCACTGGATGATGATCCGGTACCATTTCCATTGTTAGCCATAGCTATAAAGTAACAGTTTTAATAAACGCGATGCATGATTTCTATTAATTATCGTTTACATACTATTTTCACATAATTTACAAATATAGTTCACAAAACATTATACACAAAGACACCGGTTTTATTTATGCATAATGGTGTTGGTAACATTACTTGTAGTTACGTTAAGTTAGTGTCTAACCCTCTATGACAAAACGAGTTAGAACTGGGTCATGATCAGCTCACTTGTACTTCAGAAGATAAAAAAAAAAAAAGAAACTAACAAAAGAAAGGACCTTATTCTCAGGATTTTAAACTGAAAACAACCACAAGTACTGCAGCTGCATATGGTGCTTGGGCTCCCAGCCACTCAGCTCAATACCAAAACATAACCACACCACCTTCACTCGATAAATGGGAGTGCCTGTCACGTAACCCCACAGCTAGCATCCCATGATATGTATTGTTACTTCCACATGTGCCATAATATCACTAAAATCGACCGTCTGGGTGTCAAAAAGGTTTTGTGAATGAGGGACTCTTGCTTGTATATGGCCACTTAAGAAGGCATTTCCTTTTCGAGCCACGAATTCTAGAGGTAAAAGTGCCACTAAGTAGCGAGGGTACCTATGACGCCCCAAATTTTGGAAATATCAAGGTAATATAATACAACAATACACCAAGGTTTAACTAGCTAACACTAAAAGAAAATATTAATAATAGCTATAGATAAAATTCTTCAAGTCATTAAATACAGATCAGTTTCTTGATACAAAAAGATTATGCAAAATACAGGAGATATAAAATCCAATCTCTAGGGCAACCATGGTTCCTCAAAGCTTTCAGGGATTACGTCCTCGGTGTAAAACTCACCTTCACCTGGCATAAAACGCCATGAGCTTGGAATGCCCTGTAAAATACACAAGTAAAATAACGGCATGATCATAATGCCCTGTAAGCTTTCAAGGATTACGTCCCTGTCCATTTTCTCATTCCAAATACACAAGCAAAATAATGGCATGATCATAACATACAGCAAAAACAAAAATTAAGCAAAGCTTATAATAAATTTCAGTCTCACAAATAATAGTAATAAATAACAGTCAATTAAGTTAGTTCTAGGCAACTCCCTGTAGCATGTCATTCCTACCCAACCACTAACACTGGCCACGGGCAATTCTGACTCCCCCTTGGTTGATACAATACCAATGCGTCGCTTACCACATAATCACCAGTGCGTCGCTTACCGCACAATTACCAATGATGCCCATACACCTAGGTTACATACCCGAGTGGTGACATCATGGTCTACCCCAAGGGAATGAGCTTCCAGGGACACTCTCCCTATGTGAGACCCTCACTACCACCCTTATACCTCCCAATTTCATTAAGCAGCCAGAATATCTCCCGTGCCTTGTTAGGGTTTGAAAACACACTTGCGCAAGACTTCACCAAAATGGAATACATTCCATTATATTGTACTTTTGAATCAATCATTCATTATCCATAAAATTTAGTACAATGATCGCAACCCCTTACCACCTCATTTGATTTCCCTTTTATTAAGTGCATTATGTTCTCGATTATAGCAAAGCATGGTCAAGATAATTACAAAGCCAAACTAAACATAAAGTAATTTATGCATGGTAAAACAAATTCACAATTTATCATAGTTTACATATCAAGACTTAAACATTCAAGAAACATAGCATATAAGAGTTGCAAGCCAATTAAGAGCACATTAATACAAATTTCCAGATTTTCAAATTCGAACTAGTTGGGAAATAATTATGGAAAAATAATTTTATTGGCCCTAAGTACCTGGCCTCATGTAATTTTGTAGATAAATGAGTCTAGTTTCAAATTCAATTTACAAAAGTAGGATAGGTATTTTAGATTTCAAGATAATGCAGAATTAAAAAGATCTATCCAGATTCGTTAACTGTTACACAAATCAATTTATCTCTCAAACCTCTCACTCTCTTGAGTTCAAACAAATTTTAATTAGAATATAACACCAAGATTAATATTTTGACATAAAAGTGGACTCGAGATTATTTTTCTGGAATGTTCTAAAAATAGAGAAAGTTGACTGTTTTTCTAATTCTGTGAGTAATAAATTTAGAAAAATTGCTTAGGTTATAAAAATACATCCTTAGGTCCTACCAAAATTATCACATACTCTAGACATACCAAATATTATCCCATAAAAACAGATTTTGAGTTTATGGAGTTTTGATAGGAAAATAAATTCAAGAGAGGGAAAAGAATTATTACTGGAAATTTAAGAAAGAAAGAGAAATACACCATTTCCTAATTAATACACATTTATACAAGAGTGTAGGCCTAGACTAAAACATATATATACAAATTGCATGTATTAGGAGGGGAAAGACAAGTGGTGAAAGAACTTGAAAGAAGAGGTGATATAGGTTTACCTTTATTGTACAAGACTCAACACAATTCTTCTTTTTTTCCTCTTCTCTCTCTCTCTCTCTCTCTCTCTCTCTCTGTCTCTTCCAAGATCACTCTCTCTCTCTCTCTCTCTCTCTCTCTCTCTCTCACACTCCTCTAGTGCCTAGCTGAAAATGTGTAAAATGAGGGGGGAGAAGTGTGCACATATATAGAGAAAGGATTGGGAGGTTTTTTGGGGCCTAAGTTTTACAAGTGCAAATTTGTCAAAGTTGTCCATCAAAGCCATCAAGACCCTTTCATACATCACATGACCAACTACTTGGGCTCCAAGAAATATATATGCATATATATATATATGAGATGTTTGTATTTATATACATAAAATAATAGGCACAAGTACATTAATTAATAAAATATTGCAATTAAGGTTTGGAATGAAATAAAGTAGAAGTATATAGGGACCAAGTCTAAATTTATGAAACCTTCATATTTATTATTAATAAACTAACATTAGAAAATAGTTAAAATAATAAATTCGGGTCCTGTTAAATCAAAGCGCAAAGAAAGGTGAGAAACCGAGCGAACACAGCATTATCGAGAATTACGATTTTAAAGTAATTAACCTATAATTGTAGGGTCTAATAATTAACTAGGGTTTTAAAGGTCCTTAATAATCTACCGAGATCAATTAGGGTTTACATGGATTAATCCGCGATTCTTTCCGATTCTAAGGTTTAAAACGTAATTAAGTGAAAATTCAAGGGCTTAATTAGAAGAAACTCAAGGTTAGGGATTTAAAGGTAATTACAAAAATTAGGGTCTCTACAGTACCCTTGGCCTGAGGCGATGCCTACTACCCGTGTCAGTTCCAAAAACCTAAGGCCTCGTTTGGGAAGAGCCGGTTTAGCCAAAAAGTCATAAAGTTACTAAAAAATTCAAAAAGCCAACAACCCATACAAAAAAGTCAAAGATTCTCTTTTCTCTCTACTTTTTGCACATCTTTTCGTAAAAAGCCAAAAAGTCATCCCAAACATACTAGTTTTTTTTAGCTCATATTTTAGCCAAATAGCCAAAAAGTTACTAAATTAGCCTGTTCCCAAACGGGGCGTGTACTCATACCATCAATCCTCCACCATTGTGTATCTACTTCCGTGGGGACTGCCCGTCATGTAACACCCTTAAAAAAAAGACATAAGACAATCATACATAAGATCCATAATCATAAAACAAATATTATATTTCCATTCATCAGAGTCTTCTTTACAACAGTTATCACATGCATTACATTTTCATTGATGTTCATCCTAAAACTATAACATGTAATCGTAACTTCTAATAAGAAAATAAATGCCCTGCGGACTTACATCTTTCCAAGCTGTCACTTGGGTACAACAAAAGAAGAGTTCTAACTCTATTACAAATAAAGCCCTCGGCTTGAATTTACATTTATCACCAAAAAGAAATTAACAAAATGGAGCCTTCAACTCCTAAACCTTCTAAGCTAAGACCTTGGAGGCGGCATGTCACATGTACCTGAAAATGGTGTCCCAAGTAGGGAGAGCCAAACCCCAATAGAGATATACTAAACCAAATATGAGAAATAACTAAAATATTGGCATTCGACAAATGGTTAACACTTGTAAATCATCTTACACCCTTTCCATAGCCCAACAACATTTACATCCATATTTCAATTCGCTTCCGTTTATTTATCCAATTCAATTCATAGACATGGTTCATTATTTATCCAAACAATTCAAAATGAGACTACAACTCATATTATCAACACTTCAATCATCAACGTCATTCAAACGTATACAGGATTTCGGGACTTTCACCCTGGACACTCTGGCCAACTTAATTATCAATGGAGTACATCCCCTATCTCCTCCCAAACAATGATACATATACAATGTATTTAATACGTTATCATATACAATGATCAATCAAACCATATATTCAATGTGTTAATCCAACCGTCATATTCAATGACATAATCCAATTGATTAGTTCCAATTTACCTAATCATCATGCAATTCTACAACAATCATGGCTATCCTCCACTGATAGCCCAAAACAGTTATTTCTAAACAGATAATTAAATTTATCAAACAGATAATTTATCACATTTTTCATATGTGAGTGATTTATCAATCCAACTACACAATTTCCTCCAATTTCATGATTCTGAATCCAATTTCATCTTTCCATAATAATTTCGTCATTTACACAAATAGTATATGTAATTCAAATTAGGGCATTTTCCTCTTTTCTCAAATATTACTCCCAAAGCCCACATTTCACCCATTATAGACAATTAACCCATTTTCAAGGTCTCAGATATACATATGAAGCCCAAATAAGAAAAACCCCTCTTTTATAATTTTCAAATCAAACCCTAACCTTGCCCAAACTTCCCATATATCACCATCTATACAAAATAACCAAAATCTATGTTAAAACCCATAATCAGGGGTAGTTTATCCCTACCTCAAATGGAGAGACTCAAAGGAGATGAAGAGAAAAACCCAAGATGCTCCAAATCCAAGTTTTTTCGGATCAAAGGATCGCCCATGCCAAGCTCTACCTTTTTTACAAAAGAAGTACGGTAGAGACACTCTAGGTCAAGTGTATTTGTAGAGAGAAGGAGTGTGTAGAGAGAGAGTCAGATCTAGGGTTTGGAGTGAAAAAGGAGATGAAAAAGTGATTAAAATCACGCTACTGCGATCTAATATATACGAGGCTCGCTCGAGCGAATGACTTGTCGCTCGAGCGACCAGACACAACAAATACCTCGCTCGAGTGCAAGAAGTGTCGCTCGAGCAAACAATACGAAGCTTCAGGTCTGCCACTCACCCAGACGCACGCTCGAGCGTGAGAGTTCTTGCTCGAGCAGAGGAACACAAAACACAGGTCTTACTCGAGCGCAAGAAATCTCGCTCGAGCAAAGAATACCAACCTTCAGGTCTACACAAAGACGCAGACGCATGCTTGAGCTCAAGAATGCTCACTTGAGCAAAGAGACACACCATACAAAGCTCGCTCGAGCGAAGAAGCAATTACCCAAGGCTCACTCGAGCGCAAAAAGCCTTGCTCGAGCGAAAAGGCCAAAACCTGGGCAACAACCATTTGTTCCAACACACAACCAACCTATTCCAAACTTGCCCAACACATCCTAAAACTCAAATACAAGGAATTAAAGGATGGAAACAAGATATAGACAACAACATACAACTATGGAACCTGAGTCCAGAATACAATAAATGACGGGGAAAAACCGGGATCGCTATACGTTGGTACACCGGTCTACCCATCAGTCAGTTCAGTGTCAGGTCCACATGTCTAACTATTTCCTCAGAATCTCCCATTCCTTTTGGCAGGTCTGGGACATAACTGTTATTTTCAAAAATTCTCTCAAACTTCGATGGATCAGGCCCGTACCTAAAAGAGTCGCCAAAATTGAGTTCCGACATTGTCTGTATCATAGGATGCCTAACTCAGCTATAAAACTAATAAAAGACTATACCCATAATGAATAAGGTAAAATTTTCCTTATCCTATTTTCTAATAATACACATATCTTCTACATCAATGGTTTTTTTTTTTTTTTTTTACTATTGATCTGATACCACTTTGTCACGACCTATCCCGGTGCCTAGGGTTCGATTCGCAACTGTTTAAATTCTAAAATTTCTAAGATTAGTTCGAAGTAACTAAATTAAATAATGCAGCGAAATGAAATAAAAGATGTAGATAAATATTTGAAGCATACATGGAAATTATTATTTATATAACATAAATCAGATAATAATTACAAATAAACAAAAGAGGGGAAAAAAATGATGTTTATATCAAATATGGGTCCTGATCAATGGGTGAAACCATTCTTCTTTAAGTTTCTTCACCTAAAAGGGTTTTAACAGCTATTAGCACATAGCAGATTGAGGAATATTATACTAAGAGCATAAGGGTATACAAATCACCATGGATAATTATTTAGGTTAAATAATGAATAGTTTGGTTCGGATAAATTATTTTAAATAACAGACATACATTACACAAATCGTATATGTAAAACAATCATAACCACGGTACAGAACAGAACAGAGGGTCAATGGTGGCTTAGGTCTCCCAAGGCATAGGACCGTCAAAGGGTCACTAAAATGACAATTTAGAGGGTCAATGGTTATTTAAGTCCCCCGAGGCATGGGACCTTTGTGGTGGTACTTATAAAAATAAATGGTTATATACTCATTGTCCATAAATTCTAAAATTTAAGCAATCATATCCATGGGTTTCAATTTTAAATAAGCAAGGCTCATAAAATGAATAACATAATTGAATGTTAATATAATTAAAAAACATGATTTGCATAAAATAATTTATGGCTACTCAAGGTATAATATAACTCACCTTAGTGTAGATTCCTTCTACCTATTCTGATGTGAGCCTTTTTCACCTCTACCTATTTTAATTTATCATTCTCCTTATTATTACTATTACTATTATTATTTTTCCCCCTTGTCCTTAGGTTGTGAGCTCAGTTCACTATTTATATCGAGCTTTCTACCATAGCTACATCAATTACCCTATCTACAGACCTCCCACGTTGCTGGGTAGACACCTACGTCACTGTAGACACCTCATTTTTTACCGTCCTTAAGACTCAGACGTCATCGATTGAGTGCTCAATGATGGTGCATGTTGTGCTCATTTAGAGGTTTCGGAGTTTTGGCTGAGAGCCTTGCCTCCGGGCTTCTGAACTCTTTTGTGCTTCGACTCGATTTATGGACCGAATCTTGTTTTCTCTTCTTGGAGGAAGGGAGAGGTCTTATAGACCATCTCTTTGTGGTCATAGACCACTTTTTGTGGTCGTAGGCTACTTTTCCCGTTTGGAGACTAGTTTCCAGTTTTTGAAGCCTTTGGTCGCGCGCCTTGTCTTGGGACCGCTTAACGTTCTCCGTTTGGCGTGGTTTTTGAACCACACCTTGTTGCCTCTTCCTAGAGGAACACTGTGGTCTGGGAGACCACTTTTGTGGTTGCATACCACTTTTGATGCAAGTAGACTAGTTTTCGAGGCTTTCGGCCGCGTACTTTGCCTCTTGGTCTTTCGTCTTGCATTCACTTTGGTTTGTTTTTGGTACAAACCTTGTTTTCCTTGTTTGGAAGGTGGTCCAAGGGTGGGAGGCCAGTATTTCTCCTGGCTGACCACTTCTTCCTCTGCCAGCCAATTTTCTGGTCGGACAACTGGCTTTCTTAGTCTTTGGGGCATCTTTTCTGGTTGGCCACCACACCACTGCATTGTTTTCATGCCCTGGACTCTCTCCCACCATGGCCTACCAATTTTTGTCTTTGTGGACCACTTGAAGTGGTCGGCCGACCACTTTAAGTAGCAGGTGGTTGGCTACTTTTTGACACCTGTTTGGAGATATTTTCCTCCAGCTGGCACAGCTGGAGGACATTTGGGCTATCCTCCATACACGTGTATGGAGGGATTTGTTTGGAGCTTAGCTTCTCCAAGAAGCTTTGCCTTTCCTCTTCTATAAGAGGGAAGCTCCTCCTCCCTTCTCTAGGTTCAAATTTTGTGCCTTGAGATATACATACACATACTTGTATCTATCTTGCCCTTGTTCTTCATTTTGTGCTTCAAAAGTGTCATTTTGTCTCACTTTAACACATAAACACACACTCAAATACTTACCCTTGGAGCTGAGGTCCCTTGAGGTTGTTCTTGAAGTTCTTGGACTGGTTTTGGTTCAAAAAGTGTGTTGGAGTTGCAGTAGTAAAGGTGGTCTTCAAGGGTGAGTCTTTAGCCCTTAAATCCCCCATTCTTGCTTAAGCTTTTGAGCCCTTTTGCATGCTGCTTTGAGACTACTAACTAGAAAAAGTTATATTTTTGTGTGCTTTAAATCTTTGTTTAAGGTCACTTTTGTATTTGGGGTTGTTTACCCCCTCTTAGGCCTTGTTAGGCCTTGTTTTGAGCCATCCCTTTAGGCTCTTGTTGTAGCCTTTGCATGACCTTTCTACCACTGAAATCTAGAGGATTTTTAGTGGTGGAAAGGTGATTTTGGTGTCCTAAATAGGAGAGAGTCATCCCATCTCCTTGTATTGTGTTTACTAGCTTCATATGCCTCATGTTTGAGCACCTTTGTTAAGCTTATGTTGGCTTGTTCTTAGCTATTGTTTGTGGTTATTTTGATGAGGCATGCCACTGTTTTTACTTGCTTTGGTCACTCCATGCATGGTTAATACACTTGTAGTGTAAATCACACAAACTAGCTTTGTATGCTTCATGAAGTAGCATGTCATTTTAGCTTGTTTTCTTTCCATTTTAGTATGTTTTTGGTGATTTTTTTCCATGTCATGACTCTGTTTTCGTTTGGTTTGGTTGGCCCTTGCATGCTCCATGCACTTGTAATGCAATTCCATGAAATTGCCTAACATGCATCATGTTCTAACATGTCATTCTAGCATGCTTTTGGCTTAACTTCATAAAGCTTTTGTTCATGTTTTACCATGTTTAAGGTCTGATTTGTGTTGTCTTGGCCATGCATGACTTGTTTTGTATAGCCTTGGTTCAATCTAGCTTGTTAGCCTTGTGTATTGAATCCACTAGCATGCTTTACTTGGCCTATTTGAATGATTTGGCATCACTTGTTATGTGATTTCAGTCCATGTTTCATTGCCATACATTCACATTTGTCACTTATTCAATGCGTTGGAGGGCTCCCCCTTTATGCCTTAACATGAGTCATTGCGTATGCCTTCATGCCATAGCTTGCAAACCATCATTTCAATGTTTATTTGGGGTTATTTTGCCATGATATAACTCTGATTTTTATTGGTTGAGTCATCCCATGCTTGGTCTTAATAGGTGTAGTGTAATCCACCATATTTGCCTCATATGCACCATGCCTCATGCTCACCATGCTAGCTTGTTTTGGCATCCTTCCATACATATTTTAGACTCATTTTAACATGTTCTAGGACTATTTTGGGTTGCCTTGGTCACATGCTTCATTTTTGTATACTTGTAGTACAAATGCTCTTGCTTGCCTCAAGCTTTGAGCACCATTGCATGCTTCATTTGTGTTGTGTACATGATTTGGCATCACCTAACATGACATTTCAAAGCATTTAGCATTGCCATGTTCCTACCTCAATCATGCTTTAAGTGCCTTTGAGTGTTATGCATTGTTGCCTAGTTCATGCCTTAGCTCGTATGCTTGCATGCCTAGGTCTTTGAGCCTCCATCTTAGCATGTTTTGGTCCATGTTTTGACCTATTTCAGCTCTGTCTATGGTTGGTTCATGCATTCGTGCTATGTATTGCACGCCTCCTTTGTAGTTCTCTTTATTAGCTTCATGCTTTAAGGACCTTTTGCATGCCATGCTTGTGTTAATTAAATGATTTGGCATCATTTCTTATCTCATTTCAATGCACTTAGTGTTGCTACACTTCCATGCTCTTTCACTTTTTGAGTGTTCTTGAGAGTTGCAACTTAGTGCCGTAATTGGTGAACCAATTGGCATGCATGCTTGTATGTGTTTTCAGTGCCTTCATTTTAACATTATGGCCTCTGTTTTGGCATGGCTGAGGTTTACCCACATTCGGTTTAAGCCCATTGAGCATTGTATATGCCATGTCACATCGCACTGTGCATGTTATGTTGTTTGCATTGCGCATGCCATGCTCTTGATTCGCATTGTGTATGCCATGATCATATTGCATTGAGTATGCCATATTGGTTCATTGCATTTGTGTATACCATGTATGCTAGTTGCATTGTATCATGTTGTTTGCATGCTTATTTTGCCTTGCATTGAGTATGCATGTCCCTAACATTGATAAGTTGCCCTTGTTGCATTGCATTGTGTATGCATGCGTTGGCATTGTTTGCATGTCATTAGCTTTGTTAAGATGATCATGTCACTTTGTATCGAGTATGCCATGTAGTTGCATTGTGTATACCATGTTGTTTGCATTGTGCATGCTTATGTTGCCTTGCATTGAGTATGCATGCCCTTAGCATTGGTAGTTTGATTATGTTGCCTTGCATGTTGTTTGCATGCTTGTCCCTTGCATGTTGTTTGCATGCCATTTGCATTAGATGTTTGCATGCTTAAGTTACATAGCATTGTGCATGCCATGTTATGTGTTGCATTGTGTTTGGAATAGGTGTTAGTCCAAACACGGGAAAAGAGGGACGTTTCATACTTTAAGTGATGAAACATGCCTCGATTTCTGGTCGCCGACGCTCTTGATCAAGCATGATAGAGTTCTAGGCTTTATGTGTTCACTTGTGCATTCATTTCCACATTGAATTATTCAACTTCGCCTCTCAGCCATCATGCATTGAAATGCATGATTGATGGCCCGAGGGTCGAGAACTACACTCCCTTGAGTTCATGACATGATAGGGAGGGTGGTTGTGCACATATATCTTGCAAATATATTGCCATGCCCTTTCTTGCTCTCTGTTGCAGCAAACTGGAATTCAGCAGCAACAACTGGCCGGCCAGCCAGAAAAACTAGCTGGCCGATTACTTTTCTAGTTTTTCAACAACCAAAAGTGGTCGGCAGGTGTGTGGAGAGACCAAAAGTGGTCGGCCACCCTCCCACAGGTTTCCCTAGGTGGATTTTCAGCTTTCTGGAGCTTGGTGCAAGTTTCTGAGAACAAATGAAAATAGAGGGAAATCGGGGCATCGCATTGGATTTCCGAACTAGGCGACCAGGCTTGCATGCATCCAATCTTCTCCCTCCGAGAACCTCCTGTTTTACTGCTTTCCTTAGCTGCCATGCTTAGATAGCTTGCTTTTGCTTTGGTTTGTACTTTAATTAGTTAATGCGTTAGCTATTCAATTTATTTTGTAATAATTAGTTAACTAGGATTAGTTAATTAGTTTGTTTTGTAATAATTAGTTTAATTAGCTTAGCTTACCTAGTTAGCTTCTTATTTGGTCCCTCCCTCGAGAGGGCGTAATGTTGTAATAAGCGTGCGTGTGTGTGATGCATATCTTCCAACCTCCATTTCTTTCTCCCTTTTACTTAACCGCTTACGATGGTTAGCCTTAGGGCATATTTTGTTTAGCATACCTTATGCCTTGCATGCGTGCATCCATTCATCTATCTTGCATGCACCGGACTCGGCGCATCATACTAACTGCATTGTATTTCAATACCTATTTGAATACATGTATCAAGTTGCATTTCACATGACATGATTAGGATAGCCGAGCCTATTTTAGTTGCATTTCGCCTGTGTTGCATTAGCCATCTTAACATGAACTAGGATTATGCATGATTTCTAACTACTTCTTTATTTTGGCTCGGAGTACACTGTGAGTGTTTACGCTTTAGCATACTGCATGTGTGTTAATGCTGCCATGTTAAGTATGCTTGCCATGAGGCTAACTGCTTATTTGATATAACTGCCTGAATGCCTATGGGTGAAGGTTGGATTGCTTGAATTGGAACAATTCATTGAAATCCGCATTTTAGCCTACTTGCAAGTAGCAAACTTCAAACCATTTCCAAACAAACGGATATGCAATGTTTTGTTCCAAATTAGGCGATCTAGTCTATACTTGCATTGTTGTGCGCATAACATAGTAATTCTAGGTTAATTAAACGGAATAAGAGCACATGTGTTTTCAAAAATAAGATATCATGCTTAGTACAGGCCGATCTTTGATCGGGCGAGCGGGGGTGCTCATTAAATGACCTTCCCCAATCATACCCAAGTTCCCGAGCCGAGGCAACTTTGGTGATGACGGGCACGTGGCCTTAGGCACGAGTCAGGGTTTCCTAAATTCTCCCAAAATAAAATATTTAGGAGGCGACTATGTATCTGACAAAGCAGTCCATGTTTGGCACTTCTTTATAAAAATCAGTTTTCCAAAACGATTTGCCGGATTTGGACTCTTTGGTGATTTATCGGTCTTACATCGCACATTGTAAGATTAGATTCAGAACCGTGACATTTGAGTCCAAACTGTAGTAGCTCAAAACAAAACGATTTCGAGCCCTCGAGCGCAAACATCGGAGAGTTCCCAGGAGCGCGTCTACAATCGCTTGCTATAGCAATGCCACCTTTCTTTTCCTAGGCAATTTTACCAATTCATGGACAACTCAAAGGAACAACTCATGCAACACTTTAAGCCTAATTACCCTATGGGCCATAAATTGAAATACTTACATCTCTCTTTTTTTCTTCTTCTTTTTTTTTTTTTGTTTTTTTGTTTTTTTGGTAACACATAAGTATTCCTAGTTTAAAATTAATTACATTTTATCGCATACAATTATAAAATTAAATATATTATTATGTGTATATATTTATTAATTTATTTATTTACTTATTTATTCATTTTATTATTATTATTATTTACGCAATGTTAAATTAAACATTTGGGGTGTCACAAGGTATCTCATCATATTACAGTTGATTATTCACTTCACTTGGGTCATTAAAAGCATTAGCTTAACCTTCCACCCTCATAGGGTATCACTACATAAAGAAATGGGCAAGAGAATTTACCTCTTCAGTGACTCACTCGTTATATGCAGTTAGGTTGTCCTTTTGAACCTATATCTTGGGATCACCAGTCAACTAAGTTGGGTTTTCCATTCTAGTAACATTTACTAAAGGCCTTAACCCCATTCCTCTTAACGGCATTTTTACTAACTCTCGAGTTAACCCTTTGGTTAGCAAATCCGCAATGTTGTCCTTAGAATTTACATAGTCGGAGAGACAACTCCATTGGAGAGTAGTTGTCATATGGAATTATGTTTACAACAGATATGTTTACACTTTCCATTATACATATTACTCTATGCCCGACCAATCACCGATTGGCTATCACAATGAATACAGATAGCAGGCACAAATTTTAGCCAATATGGAATATCTTCAACAAATTGGCGAAGCCATTTAGCTTCTTCAGTTGCTTTATCTAAAGCAATAAACTCATATTCCATTGTTGATCTCAATATACACATTTGCTTGGAAGATTTTTAAGACACGGCTGTCCCTCCGAGGGTAAGCACATAACCAATAATGGATTTGGAGTCCTTTATATCGGATATCCAATTCGTGTCACTATACCTTTCTAGTACCACTGGGTATCTAGTATAATGCAATCCATATTCCTTAGATGTAGCGTAGATAACCCAACACCTGCATAATGCCCTTCCAATGAGTAGCATTAGGATTACTCGTGTATCTACTAAGTCTACTAACAGAGTAGGCTATATCTGGCTTTGTACAACTCATTAGATACATCAAACTCCTAATGACCCTAGAATATTCTAGCTAAGAGACACTCTCACCATTATTCTTGATCAAGTGTAGACTCAAGTCTACCGGTGTCCTAGACACACACTCGTATCTGATTTACCAAATTTCTCAAGTATCTTCTCAACATAATGAGATTAAGAAAGTACAATACCACCAGATGTTCTAATAATCTTAATACCTAGAATCACATTTGCCAGGCCATATCTTTCATGTAAAACTTAGAGTTTAACAATCTCTTCGTAGTTCTAATCATCTCATCATTACTACCAACAATAAGTATGCCATCATCGTATAGAAACAAAATGACATAACCTCTGTCAGTGTCTTTGACATATACACATTTGTCACACCCATTGATTCTAAACCCATTTGATAACATAGCATTGTCAAACATCTCATGCCATTGCTCAGGAGCTTGCTTCAAACCATACAATGATTTGATAAACTTACATACTTTCTTACTTTGCCCTGGAGTAGAAAACCCCTCGGGTTACTCCATGTAGATTTCTTCATCTAAATCTCCATTTAAGAAAGTTGTCTTTACATCCATCTAATGTATCTCCAAACCACGTAAAGCTGCTATCGCAATCACCATACAAATGGATGTAATCCTTGTCACAGGTGAATACGTATCAAAGTAATCTAGCCTTCTCACTGCCTATATCCTTTGATAACTAACCTAACTTTATACTTATCAATTGACCCATCCACTTTCATCTTTCTTCTAAAGATCCACTTACTCCTCAAGGCCTTACTAGTTGCGGGTAAATCAACCAACTCCAAGGTATGGTTCTGCAAGATGGAGTCAATCTCACTCTTAATTGCTTCTTTCGACAAAGGACTTCTAGATAAAGTCATAGCTTCATGGAAAGTTCGAGGTTCTCCCTCTAACATATAAGTCAAGAAGTCCAGACCAAAGGACTTAGAAGTCCTAGCCTTCTTACTCCTTCTTTGCTCATCTATTTCCTCATCTTGATCACTATCATTGGGATCATCTTCAAGTTCCTCCTCAGAACTTTAATCCTCTCCTCGGATTCAGCAAGGAAATACGTCCTTGAAGAAGGACGCATTCCTTGACTCCATAATGGTATTCTTGTGTATATCTGAAATATCATACTTATGCACAAGAAATCTATATGCACTATTATTTTGTGCATAACCAATGAATATACAATCCACAGTTTTCAGACCTATCCTAACCCGCTTGGGTGTAGGTACCGCTACTTTTGCAAGACACCCTCACATTCATAGGAAATTATAAGAAGGCTTGCGGCCTATCCATAATTCATATGGAGTCTTATCCACTTTCTTCTGAGGTATTCTATTAAGAATGTAATTCACAGAGAGAATTAATTATCCCCACAAGTTTTGTGGCAACCCAAAACTTATTAACATCACATTCATCATTTCCTTTAATGTCTTATTTTTCTGCTCAACAACAACATTTGACTGAGGGGAATAAGGCGCTGTAGTTTGGTAGATAATTCCAGATTGAACACATATTTCAATAAATGGCAACTCATATTCTCCACTACAATCACTTCTTAGAGCCTTGATCTTTCAGCTTAGTTGATTCTCAACTTCATTCTTAAAAAAAATAAATTTATCAATCGCTTTATCTTTACTTTTAAGCAAATACACATAACAATATTTAGTGCAACTATCAACAAAAGTGATGAAATACTTGTTGCCACCATGTGATTGTATGACTTTTAGGTCACAGACATCACAATGCACTAAATCTAAGGCTCGGTACTTCTTTCAACAGAATAAAATGAAATCCTTGTCAATTTTGTTTTTACACAAGTTTCACACTTGTGATTTGGATTAATCTTAAAAGATGGTATGTAATCTAATTTGATTAATCTATGCTAAGAGTCAAAATTTGCATGACCAAGTCTACCATGCCACAATTCAGGGGACTCATGCATATAAGCAGAAGAAGAGGCTTTCTCATTAATCTTCGGGATAATAGTCATTACATTGAGCTAAAACATATAGCCCGATATATACCCCTTACCCACATAAACTCCGCTCTTGGTCAACATGACCTTATCAGACTCAAGCACCATGCGGAAGTGATGATTGCTTAAGAGATACCCCGAGACAAGGTTCTTACAAATGTTCGACACATATAGGACATCGTTTAGAGTCAGCTCTTTTCCTGAAGTCATCTTCAGGACTAGCTTACCTTTTCCTTCAACAGTTGAGGTCATAGAATTCCCCATGAATAACTTCTCATCGTTTGAAACTAGTTTGAAAGTTGTGAATAACTTCTTCTCAATACCGATGTGGCGAGAGACCCTAGTGTCAGCCCACCATTCTCTTACGTTGGACCCCACCATGTTCACCTCAGAGATGACAGTTGACAGATGCATGTCGTCCACATCTTGAGATAGATCCTTCATCTCAGCCATGTGAGCTCGGCTTTTATTTTGTGGAGGGTTTTTCTTGTAAGGCTTCTTTTTCTTACGGAAATCAACTGCCCAATGCCCATCGCTTTCACAGTTGAAGCACTTTCCATTGAACCTAATAGTAGGTTCTTGTAACTTGTAAACTGGCCTTTTGGAGACATTACCTCTAGCCCCCAGCTTTGAGCTTTTGCTAGTTGGTGGCTTCTTCTTACCCCCCGAGCACTGGCCATACTCAACCATGTTTGCTTTCACAGTAAACGTACTCCCCTATTTTTTCCTGTTGCCTTCCTCAATTCGAAGCCTAACAATGAGCTCTTCAACTGTCATCTCTTTTAATTTGTGCTTCATGTAGTTGTTAAAGTCTTTCCAACCATTAGGCAATTTCTCTATCAAAGCAACTCCTAGAATGATTCACTTAGTAACATTCCCTCTGCATGAATCTCGCACAGAATTACTTGGAAATCTTGGACTTGGCTAATGACGGTTTTAGAGTCCACCATTTTGAAGTCTAGAAACGGCCAATGACAAATTTCTTTGCCCCAACATCCTCGGTCTTGTACTTCTTGTCCAAAGCATCCCACAGCTTATTTTCCGACTCTTGGCATAAAACACATTGAATAGTGTATTTGCCAAGCCATTCAGAACATAGTTCCGGCAAAGCAAATTCAATTGCTTCCAAGCATCTAGAACTATGAGTTTCTTCTTGTCTTGCTCATTATCTTCCACAGTTGGTGGATTCTCATTCAAAAACCTCGCAAGGCTAAGAATAGTCAAGTAGAATAACATCTTTTGCTACCACCTCTTGAAATTCACTCTAGTGAACTTCTCCGGGCGCTCATGATGGTTGAGCAGTCCTCATGAAACAACCGAAGTAGCAACAAGGTTGACTACAGAGGTCACAATAACTAGATTGACCTCAAAGGTCATAGTAGGGGTTGGCAAGCTAGTCGTCATGGGGTTCTGATCCCCACCAACATTAGCTACAGTAACAATAGTATCAATTACAGTTGCCATTTCTAAAAAATACAATAGAATTTCACTATTCTATGTTTCTAGAAACTAAACTTAACACTAAAGAATCCCGAAGTAAGAAATTTAATTCAAAACTAGTCTTACCACTTACCCTAGAATTGAACATGGTCAGGAAAGTTTCTAGGAAGACTGGAAAGGTCACACTGGTCCCACCTAAGACCTAGTTAACCTTAGACAAAACTTTCAAGAGCATGTTGACTCATAGTCCATGAGAAACAAATTTATAATTAAGTTTTCCAGGGATAAACTAGGTTAAAACAAACCAAGTTCCAAAACTTACAAGCAATTAAACAATTGCTAACCAAATTATAAGCAATTAAAAAAAAATTTACAACAATTTACAAAATGCTTCCAAAAATTACAAGCAAACAAACTTGCTTCTTCTATCAAAATAGGGTAATTAACCACTACCAGAACTCAAGCAAAAAATTGCTTCAAATATAAAAAGATAAATCAATCCAAATTAGGATTCTTTTGGTCCAAAAAATTCCTTTACACACTTAGGTATTTCTGCTCAACAAAAAGGTTAGTAGTCCAAAATTTTGTTTTACAGTCCCAAATTGTATTCATTTTGTTTTGTATTTTTTCCATTCCTTTTCACATTTGTATTCCTGTAAAGAAAGTTAGTAGCAAAACACAACAAAATACAAAACAAATAATTTAAAGAAACTGTAAATTCAATAAATTATCTAAAACCTTCTAGCAATCTATTTAATAGCAAAATTAACTAATGAATTAAAATGCTAGGTAGATCATCAAGAAACACATCTGGGAATTTTCGTACCACTGGAATACTACCAAAGTTAGCATCAGATTCTTGAACAGACAAGACACTACACAAATAACTTCAACACCCCTTCTTGAGTAACTGGTTGGCCTTTATGGATGAAATGAGGTACGACGGGGGTACTATTCCATTCCTTTGAAAAGAAAATTCTTCTTGATTGGGTGGTTGGAATGTGACACACTTTGATACACAGTCAATAGTAGCATAATTTGTTGACACATAGGAAGACTTAAAAAAATTTCACAGTTTCCAACACTCAAGCCTCCGCCTTCAATGGATCTATACCTCTCTCAAATTGGGTCAGTTTCATCTTCTTATATTCTCTGATTAGCGTCATTGCTCCTTGATCTAGAAAATCCATCTACAACTGCATCGACTATTGCAATAGTTGTTGTTGCTGTTGTGGTTGTGATTGTTCTTGATTTCTTTTTCTTACTGCCTCTACTGCCTCTGCTACTCCTTCTAACGTCCTTTCAAGTCTATCTGTACAGTTAGAAGAGGATTCTCCTATTTCTCTTAGCATGGTGCTATCCACGTGAAAAATGAGTTAAACATTTATAAATATGTACATGATGCTTCAAATAGCATATAAGATGTACATCTCATCACAAACACTCAACATGAATGCATTCTTAAAATTCTTCTAGGGAAATTCTATGCTCTGAAGGACAAGTGTGCATGTGTACAAACTTGTGCTTTGATACCACTATAACCTCATTCTACCCCAAACAGAATAGTAGCTATGACCGGCCAGTAGTGTCTGACTACCAATGTGACAACCCTATTCTGTATTAAGCTTTTAATTCATTAATTATATGTGTTTATATGCCTAATATGAATTTGAATGCTAATTACGTGTTCTATGTGATTTTTGGATGCCTATCTGTTGATTGTAGAAAAATCTATTACAATCTCTGCTATAATCTGAAATTGAGGGTCGTAAAGGCAACAGAAACTGAAATTGATTAATTTATTGTGATCAGTGTAATTTTTAGAGCCTATTATGCAATTTAATTAAAAATTGATTCGGATCAAATTAATTAGATTAAATTAAATAGAATGAGCCTTGATTAATTAGGCTAATCCTTAATTAATTAGCTTAAGCTAATTACCTACTATATATATGATAAACAATGTTGTTTGAGATCACACTTAAACACAAAACCTGTTGGAGCTCAAGAAAGATAGAGAATCATCCTTGTAGAGAGAGAAGAACAAAAACTTAGAAGAATTGCTCAAGGATTGAAGAATTGAAGAAGACAACTCATCATCTTCCAAGAATTATTGTTCTTGAGGCCTCTAGGTAAGTTTTTAGCCTTGATTTCAAGATTAATTCATTAATTATGAAATCAATAATATGTAATGAGCATAAAGATGATGAACTTGAAGTTTGACATATATACATGCATCATTTTCTTATGATTCCTCATTTTTGAACATGAATTTGTGATCTATGTTGAATTTTGAAGTTAGATTATACATGCATTCATGCTTTCTAAGTCTTAAAGGTTCGAATTACACAAATTCATGAATTGGAAGAATTTTATACTTTTGAGCATGATCCATGTTGAACTTAGAAGATGAATATGCAGAATTTTATCATTTTGGGTTTGAATTCTATGATTCATAATGAAATTAGAAGTTATATTGCACATGCATCATTGTTTCATAAGTCTTGGAAGCTTATTTTTATGTTTGGAAAGTCATGAAAAATGTTTTGAAATTTATGCTTACATGCATGAATATTTGAGTTCAATTTTGGTAAATTCATGAGGTTTTGAGCAAATGATTTATGGATGATCTTGTATTTGAGTTTTCTAAAATGTTTTTATGATTATCAAATTGTTTTCATCAGTTTGAAATGGCCATGCAAGCTTTTACATGTTAAAATGCATTTTTGGAACTCAAATTTTCTGTTTTGAAACCCAGAAAATTCACAAACAGCTCAAGCGACCAAGTGATGGCTCGAACCAACATTGCGAGCTCCCAGTATTTTGCACTTTGCAAAAGTTGGCTCGAGTGACCAAATTTTGGCTCGAGCAAACTCATTTTATGTCTTCAGCTAGCTCTAGAGACGAAAAGTTGGCTCTAGCCAACAGCTCATTTTCAACATGTTTTCAAAAAATGTTTTGAGTTCATATCTTCGTTCCCATCTCTTTCCAGACATTCTTAAGGACGAATTTTGGCTTACTAAGGACCAATAAGCTAAGAAACAACATAAGTAAATGATTAGGAAAGAAAGGAAAGATTCATTTGGATTGAACGTTGAATTTCATCCTTTGAGCATGAACCTTGTAATCCACGTTTTTGAAGGAATTTCAAAGTATTATTTGAAGTTGTGCATAAGCCACGCAAGTTCATGATTTGAACACTCTTAGGCATACATTGTGCATTCTAAATGATTTAAAAGTTTAGAAAGGAGCCTAAGTGAATTAAACAAGTTAAGGAGCAGATTAAATAGCATTGTGATCCAATTTGTGTGTGTTTATGAATTGTGTAGGAGCATCCACGAGGACGAATCAACACTCTAAACACAGTGAGTAATATCTTAGTAAAGATATTTTCGTGTATGCATTATTTTCTAAATGTTACCTATTGTAGACACCCCATTTTTGACCGACCTTAAGACTCAGATATCATCATTTAGTGCTCGATGATTGCACATGTTCGCGCTCGTTTGGAGTCCCCGAGGTTTTCGACTGTGCGCCTTGCCCCTGAGTCTCTGAACTCTCTTGGTTTTATGCTTGTTTTAAGCCAAACCCTTGTGCCCCCTTTTGCCTAGAGGGAGAAGTAGAGGTGTAGACCACTTTTCTCCCCTGCCAGCCAGTTTTCTCCCCTGTAGACCACTTATGGTGGTCGGTCAGCTAGGATGGGTGGTCGGTCGACCACCTTAAGTGGTCGGTAGCTTGCCACCACTTTCTTCTCTTTGTGTAGACCACCTTTCCCCCTCTGTCGACCAGCTTTTGTCCCTGTCGACCACTTTTGGGGGTCGGTTGACTAGGTGGGGTGGTCGGTCGACCACCTTAACTGGTCGGCGGCCTTTCTGCACTTTTTGCAGATATTTTTGGTGCCAGCTATGCCAGCTGTCAAGCACAGAATGCATTCTCCCTACAAAGTGTAGGAAGGGATTTGAGCACGCTTTTGCTTGCATCTCTATATAAGGGGAAGTGCTTCCCCCTTAGAGAGGGTTCAGAATTTTGGGAAGCCAAAATTATCTACTCTCTCTCTCTCTCTAGATTTCTCTCTCTCTATATTGTTGTGCCTTATAGTGCTTAGAATTGCATTTTCTTTACACTTTTGCACACAACCTCTTAGCCAAACACTCCTACTTTGTTGCTGAGGTGCTGGAGGGTCTTAAAGGAGCTTCAAAAAGATGGTTTTGAGCTCAAGAAGTTGCTGTTCTTGCTGTTCTTCAAGGGTGACTCCTTTTCCCTCTTTAAAGTAATATTTTCATTGCTTATTTAGCCACCTTTGCATGCTATTTTAGGCTTAGCTTTAAACTGAAAAAAGTCTTGTTTTAAAGTGTTTAAAATGGTTGTTTAAGACTTTGTTTGAGTTAGGGGTGGTTTACCCCCTTTGGTAGCTTGTTTTTCCTTGTTTTGTGCCATCTTTTAAGGCCTTTGAGAACATCTCTTTTAGGCCTTCTCACCACTGAAACTCAGAGGAATTTTAGTGATAGAAATGTGGTTTTGAGCTCCCAAATGGGTGGGGGTGGTTCCCCCTCCTCTTCTCTTGTTTGCATGTGTTGATGGCCCTCCAAAAGAGCATGTGTTTCTACTTCTTGGAGGCTTTTTTTTAGGCTCATTTTTGTGACTTTTCAGACCTTCCATAACTCTTTTTTAGGCTGTCTTGGTCACCTCTTGCATGCTTCTTGTACTTGTAGTGTAAACCTACTTGTAGCCTTGCAAAGTAGCATGTCTTTCTAGCATGTATTGGCTCAATTTCAGCATGTTTTTGGCCATTATTTGACAGGTCATAACTCTGATTTGGGTTGGTTTGGTTGCCTCTTGCTTGCTCTTTGCACTTGTAGTGCAATTTTGGTTCACTAGCCTAGTATATTTGTTGTTTTAGCCTATTGATCTAGCATGTGTATGCTCTACTCCAACACTTCTTTGGCTTTGATTTAACATGCGTGAAGTCTGATTTAAGTGGTTTTGGTCATGCATGTTTGGTTTTGCATAGCTATAGTGTATTTGGCTTTGCTAGCCTTGCACTTTGGGACCCCTAGCATGTCATATTTGAGCCTTTTGCACGGCATGGCATCATTTGGTAGGTAATTTCAGACCATAAACTTCTTCCATGCTCTCATGTTTATCACTCTTTCGTTGTGTTTAAGAGTTGTGCCCTTATGCCTTATTTGTGAGCTAATTCGGGAGCCTATCTTTCTTGCCATCTTTGTTGCGAGTCTAGCATGTTTTTGCTACCATTTTGACCTACCTTAGGTCTTTTTTGAGTGCTTTAGGCCATTTGAGCATTGCTTGGTATGGTTGTAGTGTAAAGCCCTTGACTAGCTTTGTATTTCAAGTCTCTTGGCATGCTTTATTTGACCTATTTGCATGATATGGTTTCACTTGGCATGTAATTTTAGAGCATATGTCATTGCCACACTCTCACATTTTCCACTCCTTCAATGTGTTTGAGAGTTGTGTCTTCATGCCTTGTTGGCGAGCCATCAAACGTGCATATTTTCCTTGTGTTATATGCCTTGATCTTAATATGTTTCAGCCACTATTTTGGCATATTTAACTTCTGTCCGGGGTTGGTTTGGTCATTTAGGCTTAGTATTGTATGCCTATAGTGCTATGCTCTTTGCTAGCTTTGATGCCTTAGCTTCTAAACATGTAACATGCCATGCATGCATTGCTTACATGATAGAGCCTTGTGCATGCCAATCTAGTATTGATAAATGAGCATGTTGTTTGTATGTTTGTTGCATTGCATTGTGTTTGGATCGAACGTTAATCCAAACATGAGAAATGAGGGGCGTTTCATACTCAAAGTGACAAAACGTGCCTCTTTTCTTGGTCACCGTCCCCCTTGATTGTGCATGATAGAGTGGAGGCCTTTCAAGTCTTATGTGTGCATTTATCGAGTTTTGCGCAAGCTTGATCCTTTGGCCATCATGCATTGAAAATGCTTGGTTGGCGGCTCAAGAGTCAAGTACCATACTCCTTTGAGCTTGAGATATGATAAGGAGTGTGGAAGTGCATACATTTTCTTGCAAATACACTGTCTTGCCTTTGTCTGTGCTCTGTTGCAGCAATAGGAGGAATTTCAACCCTCAAGGTGTTCTTGAGATCAGAAAAAAGTAATTCGGAAATTGGTGTAATTTTCAAAGATTCAAAAGAGTGCAAACAGAGGCGTCTCGAGGCAAGGCGGTGGATTTCCGAGAGGACGCAACCGAGCATGCATATCTCCCTCCCCCGCGAGGCCATTTATCACTTTTGTTAGCTAGTTGTAGTTGATTACCTGTGTTGTAATTAATTTAGCTTAGTGCTTTGTAATATTCTAATTAGCTTAGATTAGCTAGTTATTCAATTTGGCTTGTAATAATTAATTAGCTAGAATAGTTAGTTAATTAGTTGGTTTGTAATAGTTAGCTTAATTAGCGTAGCTAGTTAGCTTATTATTCGAACCCTCTGTCGAGAGGGCATATGTTGTAATAAGTGTGCGTGTGTGTGTGAATGTCTTCCAACCCCACGTCTTTCTCCCTTTTATTTACCTGCTTTCAGTGGTTAGATTAGGGCATATTTCGATTAGCATACCTTATGCTTGCATGTTTGCATCATTCATTCGTCTTGCATGCACCAGGCTCGACGCATCATTCAAACTGCATCGTATTTCAATACCTATTTGAATACATATATCAAATTGTTACATTCATATGTCATGATTAGATAGCCGAGCCTACTTTAGTTGCATTATTGCATGTGTTGCATTAAGCATCTTAACATAGCTAGGATCATGCATGATTTCTAACTAGTTTTCTATTTTGGCTCGAAGTACACTGTAAGTGTTTATGCTTTAGCATCCTTGCATGAGTGTGAGTGTTGCCATGATAGCATGCTTGCCATGAGGCTATTTGGTTACTTGATAAACTGCATGAATGCATGTGGATGAAGGCTTGATTGCTTGAATTGGAACAATTCATCAAAATGTGTGTTCTAAGCCCACTTGAAAGTGGCAAAATCATGTTGTTTTAAGCCTACTTGAGGGTGGCAAATCCGCATTTTAGCCTACTTGCGAGTAGCACTTTCAAACCATTTTCAAACGAACAAACATGAGATGTTTTGTTCCAACTTGAGCGATTGAGTCTATACTTGTATGCTGTGCGCATCACATAGTAAATTAGATTAATAACCGGAATAAGAACGCATGTGTTTACAAAAACAACATATCATGTTAGTAGAGGCCGATCTTTGATCGAGCGAGCGGGGGTGCTCATTTCAGGACCTTCCCCTCTCGTACCCAAGTTCCCAAGCCGAGGCAACTTTGGTGATGACGGACACGTGGCCTTAGGCACGAGTCAGGGTTTCCTAAATTTCCCAAAAATAAAATATTTTGGTGGCAACTCTGAAATCTAGCAAAGCAGTCCATGTTTGGCACTTTTTGATTCAAAATCGATTTTCCAAAATGATTTGTCGGATTTGGATTCTTTGGTGATTTATCAATCTTACATTGCACTTTGTGAGATTAGATTCAGAACCGTGACAGGAGTCCGAATTGTAGTAGCTAGAGAACTACAATTCGCGCCCTCTCCGAAAGGGGGGCGCGCGGAGTGAGTTCGAGCGGTCTACACCTATGTGGTACGTTTTTGAACTTATGAATTTATACTATGAGTGAGTAATTTATCCGTTTGATTCGTAATAGAATTTGTAAAGCGATTGATATATGAAAACAAAATGGGCCAAAGGCCGTTTGGTATATGTAATAAATAAATTATATGAAATGGGCCCAACGCCATTCGATATATTTAACAAGGACACAGATTGGGCCTATGGCCGTTTGGTATATTTGACAAGGATATGGATTGGGCCTAAGGGCATTTGGAATGTTTAACAAGATAGACTAAAGGTCATCTTATAGATGAATTGGACTAAAGATCGTTTTGTATGATTGTTAAATGGACCAAAGGTCATTTTGAATATGAATACGGATGTGATCATGATCATGAATATGACTATGCACATAAATAAGAATATAAGAATGTTGGACCCAAGGTCGTTTGGTATTATGACATGAAAGACCGGTGGTCATTTGTATATGGATCCACTAGACATGAGGTTGGTCTATGAATGAGTATTGGACCCGAGGTCATTTTGTATAGATGGACCTAAGGTCGTTTTGCATATAATGGACCTGAGGTCATTTTGTATATGAGTTGAACCTGAGGTCATTTTGTATATGGATATGATGTACTGGACCTGAGGTCGTTTTGCTTTGTTAGGATATGTAAATCTGATGTGAATGAGAATAGTAGTTCAAATGTTTAATTATAAGTATGATTTATTTATGTACGATTCTCATTCATTAACCTCGTTACTTTGGTATTATTCATTGGGCATTAGCTCACTCCATATTTATATGTATGTAGGTGAGCAGTGGGATGTCTAGCCCCAACCTTAGTGAGATTGTGAAAGGTTACCAAGATTTTGGAGTCAGCCAAGGTTGCATACGCACGAGGCTTTGTTTGATTTTCTTTTGTTTACTTTCGATGGTCATGTAAGACTAGGCGCATATATAAACCTTGGTTTTTTGTTTTCCAGTTTCTGAATGGTCCTGGACATTTATAATCTTTTGTATTCTGTTGGGTGTGAATTATTATATAAGTGAAAAGTTTTGTTATGCCATATATGCACAGCTCATTGGACAAAATTTGAAGTTTTGCTTCTGCATCTAGCCCCATACTATTAATTTTTAAGCGATTTTTATCTAAGGTTGTAGGTAATCTCATGATTACTAGTCGATCATGATCATAACCTATAGGGGCGGGTTTGGGTCGTGATAGAGTAGTATCAGAGCACGAGTTAATAACTTATACACTTGTCCAAATGAGCCATAAAGTGTCTAGAAAAGACTTAAGGTGCATCCATTTGATAAGTACATGCTTGTATGCATTGAGAACATGTAGTTACATGAGATATGAATTGTTGTGTGAATGTGTACAAGCAAGTTTTGTTTTTGTTAGAATGCAAGTATATGAACATGTGAATCATGAATTGTTGCTTATGAGAATTTCGATTATGCAAATAGGTGTATATGTGGAATATGAATATGGTTAAGTGTGCAATTATCTAATAAGTATTCAGCATGCGATATCTGATAAGTATGCAGTCATCTGTTATGCATATGATTATTTGTGTCTTGACGATACGTAAAATGTGTGCCTATGTGCAAATATGCCTATGTGTATTTGCGTTTATTTCTGTACTGGGCATTTATGTGCTTGGCATGGCTTAATACGAGTTTGTGTAAATCATGGAGAAAACAAGAGCAAATGAAGACTCTTCCATAGCCCAACTTGATAGACTGGAAAGAATAGTATAAGAAATGATAGAGATCTTAAGACAACAACATCAGTTACCGCTACGACAAAAACCTTTGCACCACCAGCGCAAGAGCACCAAGTGAATGTGTTAGAAGTCACAAAATATGTTAAGGTGCCAGACTGAACACTATTAACCGAAACTAACATGAACCGATCTTCTGAATGGAAAAGCAAAAGACAAGGCTTTTTCTCAAAGAAAATATCATTTAAAAAGAAAAATACGAGATCATCGCGCACTTCAAAGTCTACAAGAAATACAACACCAACAGGTAACAAATGTGGTAAGAACACCAAGGAGTTTGTTACCAAATTTTCAAGGCTTGTTATAGATAGGGTGAAATGGACCATATGGTAAGGAACTGTCCCCAAACTAAACAAAATGTGAATAGACCCGTTGCCTTAGCTGGATTCGTACCAATGGCAAGAATTGCTAATCAAGATAGACTAATTGTACTCATCCCAGAAAACACTCAAAATACTGCAACCGTTATCCCAGGTATCTATAATGTTTATAAACGAATGTCTATGTGTTGATTGATTCTGGACTAGTGCATGTGTACACCTTTACTGGGGATATTATTTGATTCGGTTCGACACATTCTTTTATATCTGCTACATGTGTATCTAGATTGGTTAGACCCTTATTTATTGTATGTATCTTCTCCATTTGGAAAATTTGTGAAATACATATTGGGGATATTGATTGACTCTGTACATGCATATATATCTAAACCTATGCTCAGGATGATTTGTTATATCACTGTCTTTATTAACTAAACCATCAGGACTATGACTCTATGATTGTGTGACTAAGTTGGGCACCTCAAATAATGAACTCTATAATTTGTGAGACTTATACTTTGATTGGTAAAAATTGACTGGACTATGTGACTAGACTAGACTCGTAAACCTATGTTTTTGTGACTGTATGACTGATTTGGAACTTTTGCATAACGAACCCTATATTATATGCAACCGAGGAACTTTGTATGATGGGTTACTGTGTACCATATACTTACGTGTAAGACTTATTTGGGAACTGCTATATTGACTATGATACATACCTCCTAATATGAACAACTACACGTCTATACACCTACATGTGAACTTATGTGGACAATGCCATATTGTACATGACCTAAAACACTTTGATATGAACTGTTGTGATGTATGACTCTGATATGACTTTGGGAACTGATGAACATAGGACAGTTGTGAAACTATTGAGAATGATTTGATAGAACTTTTATCTGATTCGATCTAATAGAACCTTTGTTCGATTTGACTTGATAAAACCTTCATCTGATATAATTTGATGGGACCTTTGTTCGATTTAATTTGACAAGACCTTTGCTTGAATTGATTTGATAAGAACCTCTATCTAATTTGATTTCGTTTAAAAAAGATTACGAATTGTTCATGAACGAATGACCGAATTGTTCTTGACAAGAAAATTGATAGATTCAAAACTTGAATCCATTTGGAATACTTGACTTATTTAGAAGACTTTATGTGGGCTGTCAACAAACCAATCTAACCATAAACACCATTGAGAACTATCCTTCAACTATTGGGGACATATGTGTTATAAATGAACTAAATTGTGCAAATCCAATGATTGGGTGTTTTAAGGAATGGCTGCTTCTATATTACCATATTCTTATGTGTTTGACGCTATGGGAACCGATAACAGCAGATCAATTTGATTATAAGCAGTACTGAACATTTACCTTTGACTGATCAGAATATGTTTTGTATGGAGAATAGTTGCTTCAGTGTTATCGAATTTTGGGAAGTCGTGTTACGGTAATTGTTAACTGTAAACTATTTTGATTGTGAACACTATTGGGATTAGAAAACCTCGATTATCTGAAAGTGTGTGAATTCAGTACGCCCTGTAAATGACTGCTCAGTGCCATTGTATTCTGCAATTGGGGCTTTAGGGATGTGTAAATTGTGTTTAACATGTGATTGACTACTTTGATATTACCTTTGATGTCATGGGATTAATATATGAATTGCTTTATGCTCTTGACAACTATCAGATAATGTTAAAAGACTTGATGGAACAGGGAATCGAACATTGAACTAAATTGTAAATTGTTGAATGATTGAGAACATATGTATTATGTTAGAAATTGACTGTTTCAGTATTATTGTACTTTACAATCGATGCTATAGGGAATTATGTACATTGTGTGGTTGATTGCTTTGTTGTTACCTTTGTTGACTCGGGAATTATTATCTAGATCCACTTTATATTCCTGAAGACTTTCCACTAACCTTGGGTAACTGTGATGAGTCACTGAACCGAATACTGAATCAAAGCATGAACTGTAGAATGGTTGAGTAATGAATTGAATTTCTATGACAAGGGGGAATGGAAACTGAAATTGAGATGCAACACCGCTTACCGTCTGCAAACCGATAGACAATTAGAGATAACTATTTAGATTTCGGAAGAAATGCTCCAAATGTGTTCATTAGACTTCAGAAAAGTTGGAAAAACCTACTCACCATTGGCAGACTTTGCTTACAACAACAACTTGCACTCCAATTTCGATACGGCACCATACAAAGCCTTGTATGGCAGAAAAGGTAAGTCTCCGACTGGTTGAGGATAGAGTGTTGCTTGATTGCGAGACTGAGCAAATGACTACCAAAAGAATTGAAATCATTCAATAAAAGTATTTCAAATTGTTTCCAACTGAAGATAACATAAGTTTGGAGGACCAAACTTCCTAAAGAGGGAAGAATGTGACAAACCCGTTCCGTATTAAGCTTTTAATTCATTAATTATATATGTGTTTATATGCCTAATATGAATCTGAATGCTAATTACGTGTCCTATGTGATTTTTGGATGCCTATCTGTTGATTGTAGAAAAATCTATTGCAATCTCTGCTATAATTTGAAATTGAGGGTCGTAAAGGCGACAGAAATAGAAATTGATTAATTTATTGTGATCAGCGTAATTTTTAGAGCCTATTGTGCAGTTTAATTAAAAATGGATTTGGATCAAATTAATTAGATTAAATCAAGTAGAATGAGCCTTGATTAATTAGGCTAATCCTTAATTAATTAGCTTAAGCTAATTACCTACTATATATATGATAAGCAATGTTATTTGAGCTCACACTTAGACACAAAATCTGTTGGAGCTCTAGAAAGAGAGGGAATCAGCCTTGTAGAGAGAGAGAGAAGAACAAAAACTTTGAAGAATTGCTCAAGGATTGAAGAATTGAAGAAGACGGCTCGTAATCTTCCAAGAATTATTGTTCTTAAGACCTCTAGGTAAGTTTTGAGCCTTGGTTTCTAAGATTAAGTCATTAATTATGAAATCACTAACATGTAATGAGTTTAAAGATGATGAACTTGAAGTTTGACTTACATGCATGTATCATTTTCTTTTGATTCCTCATTTTTTAACATGAATTTGTGATCTATGTTGAATTTTGAAGTTAGATTATACATGCATTCATGCTTTCTAAGTCTTGAGGGTTTGAATTACACAAATTCATGAATTGGAAGAGTTTTGTACTTTCGAGCATGATCCATGTTAAAGTTAGAAGATGAATATGCAGAATTTATCATTTTGGGTTTGAATTCTATGGTTCATGATGAAATTGGAAGTTATATTGCACATGCATCATTGTTTCATAAGTCTTGGAAGCTTAATTTTAGGTTTGGAAAGTCTTGAAAAGAGTTTTGAAATTTATCCTCACATACATAAAGATTTAAGTTTAATTTTGGTAAATTCATGAGGTTTTGAGCAAATGATTTATGGATGATCTTGTATTTGAGTTTTCTAAATGTTTTTATGATTATCAAAGTGTTTTCATCAGTTTGAAATGGCCATGCAAACTTTTACATGTTAAAATGCATTTTTGGAACTCAGATTTTCTGTTTTGAAACCCAAAAAATTCACAGATGGCTCGAGCCAACATTGCGAGCTCCCAGTATTTTTGCACTTTGCAAAAGTTGGCTCGAGCAACCAAATGGTGGCTCGAGCGAACTCAGTTTATGTCTTTAGCTAGCTCTAGCGACGAAAACTTGGCTTTAGCCAACAACTCATTTTCAGCATGTTTTCAAAAGATGTTTTGAGTTCATATCTTCGTTCCCATCTCTTTCCGGACATTCTTAAGCATGAATTATGACTTATTAAGGACCAATAAGCTAAGAAACAACATAAGTAAATGATTAGGAAAGAGAGGAAAAATTCATTTGGTTTGAACGTTGAATTTCATCCTTCAAGCATGAACCTTGTAATCCATGTTTTTGAAAGAATTTCTAAGTATTATTTGAAGTTTTGGATAAGCCACGCAAGTTCATGATTTGAACACTCCTAGGCATACATTGTGCATTCTAAATGATTTAAAGGTTAGAAAGGAGCCTAAGAGAATTAAACAAGTTAAGGAGTAGATTAAATATCACTGTGATCCGATTTTTGTGTGTTTATGAATTGTGTAGAAGCATCCACGAAGATGAATCAACACTCTGAACACAGTGAGTAATATCTTAGTAAAGATATTTTTGTGTATGCATTATTTTCTAAATGTTACCTATGTGGTAAGTTTCTGAACTTATGAATTTGTACTATGAATGAATATTTTATCCGTTTGATTCGTAATAGAGTCTGTAAAGCGATTGATGTATGAATACAAAATAGGCCCAAGGCCGTTTGGTGTGATTGATAAAAATATATATATATGAAATGGGCCCAAGGCCGTTCAGTATATTTGACAAGGACACAGATTGGGTCTAAGACCGTTTGGTATATTTTTGGAATGTTTAACAAGATAGACTAAAGGTCATCTTATAGATGAATTTGACCGAAGGTCGTTTTGTATGATTGTTAAATGGACCGAAGGTCGTTTTGAATAAGAAATTGATTAGACCAAAGGTCATTTTGAATATGAATACGGATATGATCATGATCATGAATATGACTATGCGTATAAATATGAATATAAGAATGTTGGACCCAAGGTCATTTGATTTTATGACATGAAGGACAAGTGGTCATTTGTATATGGATCCATTAGACATGAGATTGGTCTATGAATAAGTATTGGACCCGAGGTCGTTTTGTATAGATGGACCCAAGGTCGTTTTGTATATAATGGACCTGAGGTCATTTTGTATATGAGTTGGACATGAGGTCGTTTTGTATATGGATATAATATATTGGACCCGAGGTCGTTTTGCTTTGTTATAATCTATAAATCTGATATGAATGAGAATAGTAGTTCAAATGTTTAATTATAAGTATGATTTATTTATGTACGATTCTCATTCATTAACCTCTTTACTCTAGTATTATTCACTAGCATTAGCTCACTCTGGATTTGTATGTATGTAGGTGAGTAGTGGGATGTCTAGCCCCAGCCTTAGTGAGATTGTGAAAGGTTACCGAGATTTTGGAGTTAGCCAAAGTTGCCTGACGCACGAGGCTTTTGTTTGATTTTCTTTTGTTTACTTTCAATGGTCATGTAAGACCAGGCTTGTATATAAACCTTGGTTTTTGGTTTGCCAGTTTCTAAATGGTCCTAGACATGTATAATCTTTTGTGTTTATTGGGTATGAGTTATTACACAAGTGAAAAGTTTTGTTATGCCATATATGCACAGCTCATTGGACAAAATTTGAAGTTTTGCTTCCTGATCTAGCCCCATATTATTGGTTTTTAATTGATTTTTGTCTGAGGTCATAGGTAATCTCATGATTACTGGCCGATTTTGATCCTAACCTATAGGGATGGGTTTGGGTCGTGACAACCAAAGGCCTAACAAGACGAGATAAGATTGAACTATAAAATAACATGTTCATTATATTAATTTAATATCCATTCAGAGCATGTGCATAGGTAAAATGAGAACAAAACATGCATACTTCTTATTTATTTTCTTGGTTATTTACATGCCCAAACAACAAAAGAAAAAGACACAACATCAAAAACATCCTTACAAAAAGAAAACCATATAGACAACACTCTAGTCCTTAGGCTACAACTCCCAAAAAAAACAAAATAAAAGGAAAACGGGTCTAGTGCGACTTCTTTTCGTGTCCTTGTTCCTCATTTTCACCTACGTACATATAAGGGAGAGGGGTGAGCCATTGCCCAGTGAATATTAATAAAGTAAGGAGGTAAATGAATGAACATTGAAAACTTTAAGCATTCCATCAAAATAATATATTAACTTGTACAAGACAAAACATAGCTTGACTTGCAAACAAAATACATAGTGATGAACATTTCAAGGATTACAATGTGCTTAATCGGCCCAGGTACCGGCTAAACATAATATCTCTTTTTATATTAAGAATTTAGATGTGAGAACACCTTCATTGGAAGCTAGACTTCTAGGTCTTGAATTTAGACTTAATCGCTTAAAACTGAGTTCGGATGAGAGAGATATGCCTATTTGGAGTTAGGTTGAAACAACAAAATTTCGCACGTATGGGACCAAATCGGCACGTGCAGATTGGTCTGGGCACGTGCGGACAAAACGTGCCTTTGATGCAGTCTAAATGTCAATTCCTAGAGGGGTAATCCGCTTGTGTGAAAATCCAAACCGCACGTGCGGATTTGGTAGAACAGGTGCTGTTCGAAAATTCAGCATTTCTAAAGCTTTTTCCTTCTATTTCTTGAGCTAAGGTCTATGAAAACTCAACCTAAAGCTTGCACAATCAATGAGAAACATGGCAAAAAGATTTTTTTTTTCCAAATAAAAACTTCAAAACTTGGTTCAAATTCAAGAATTAATTATCAAACTTGTGAAATTTAACAAGAATTGAGGAAAAACCTATCTTGCCATGAATCTTTCTTTTTCTTCCTTTCAAAACATGATTCTAAGGTAAAAATCTTATGCAAATCAAAGGAACAAATGATGATGAAGGTCTATATGCATCAAAAACATCATAAACAAGATCTAATCAACAAAACCTAGAAACCTTTTTACCTGATCTCCTTCTTAGTTCAATCTCTTTCATTATTTTCCTAATTCTTCATTTCTAAACCAAATTAATCCTAGTTTCTTCTTGATTGTAGATGTTAGGGATGATCACTACAAGTTTTTGGGTAGAAATATTACCTTAGATTTATTAAGAAATGAGTTTTGATGCAATCTTTGGGCCTCTCTTCTTTCTCTTTTCTTCTCTTTTGCTCTCCTTTTCTCTAGTTCCTTCTTGATTCTCCAGCAAATTTTCTTCTTTATTTTGACTTATATATTGCATATAGGACATATGTTAGGTAAGACAAAAGGTATGGTGGTGCTTGCTTGCATGGTTTTGCAAATCTACCTTAACTAACTTAATCAATCAAGGTTTGTACTAACTAATCCAACTTTATCCTAATCTTACTTAAATTAATTAATCCTAATTAGTAAAACATCAAATAACATGAAATGAACAAGTTCATTAGACTGGAGTCTTTAAGCTCCTCAATTAAGTTACAAAGACATCCTATGGTTCTCAAATTCCAATCTAAACCATTCCCTAACTTAAAGCATAAAACAAGCAATTCTCTAAACTTAAAGTCTTGACTAACTTCTCCTTCTCTTATAATCCCTATCAAGCACTAGTTCAAACAAATAGACACATAACACGAGTTTGATATGCTTTACACATGAATGGTTGGTTGTCACGCTAACTCTACCCAGCCCCCTTAACCAGCCACTCTAACTTTATTCTCAATCTTCGCCATTGTATACTCTTTCATTCCCAACCATTGTCGCAGCCTTCTTTCCCATCTCAGACTGTGACAACGCCGTCACCTATTATGATTTTAAGCCTTTAATTTTGAAGGTGCTTATGTGTTTTGTGTGAATTTTAATGCTAATTAAGTGATTAATATTATTTTTTGCTTCATATTTGTTAGCTGTAGGAATATCTATTGTGAATTCTGCTATAATTTGAAAGTGAAGGCCTTAATGGCGTCAAAAATTGAAATTGATTAATTTATTATGTATAGCATAATTTTAAGAGCCTTATGGGAAGTTTGATTAAAATTTGATTCAGATTAAATTAATTAGACAAATCAATTAAGTTAAGTATTGTTTGGTTAGGCCTTAAGCTCAATTAACTAGCTTAATCCCAAAATTAGTGTGTTAAGTTAATCTAGTATGTTAAGTAATGAGTTTAGCTCATTTTTGGAGCTCAAAAATATGAGGAGAGGAGTTCTAGAGGGAGGAAGGAGAAGAGAGAGAAAGAGAGACCATTCTAGAGAGAGAAAGAGCTAGAGAACTTGGATTTTGGCTTAAAGATTGAAGAATTGGCTAACACAAGTGTAATTGAAGACTTTAGGTAAGTGGTTAGCTCTCAATTTATGAATTTAAGTTATCAATCATGTGAATTCAAGAAGATAATGTGATTAGATGCAAGAATTGAGCTTGGAAGGAGGAAATCGAAGTTGTTTCATACATGCATGCATAAATTTTGTTAAATTCCATCATTTTGAGCATAATATTGTTATCCATGTTAGAATTGTGGATTTTGAAGCTAATCTCCATGTTTTGTAAGCTTTGGAAAGGAATTTGAAGTTAAATGTTACATGCATGATCATTTGAATTTGAATTCATGAAGTTTGACCATAAGGTTTAAGAATTGGTTTTGTATCCATGTTTATAAAAGTGTTTTTGAGGTTTAAAGCAAACCATGCAAGTTTGTGATTTGCAAATACATGTTTTGAAGCTCAATTCAATTCTGGAAAATCCAAAATTTGACCTCATCGCTCAAGTGAACAAGTTTTCACTCAAGCACACATCTCATACATCCAATATTTTTACAGACATTTGCAGTTGGCTCGAGCGACCAAGTTACCGCTCGAGCGATCGCCTTTTTATTTTGTACCTTAGCTTGAGCTACCATCGAGTCTAGATTCAGACCATCCAGTACTTTTGCAACCCATGTGATCCGCTCGAGCGACCAATGTTGTGCTCGAGCGAAGTGCCATATTTCAACATATTTTGAAAAGTCATATTATGTTCATAATCTTGTTCTCATTCCTTTCTAAGCATTCCTAGGCATGAATTGAGTATCCTAAATGAATTAAAGAGTTAGAATGAAGCTTAAGAATTGAATGAGTCAGATAACGATTCAAGTGAGCAATGTGATTCAATATATGTATATTTATAAATTGTGTAGGATCATCCGCAAGGATGTGTCAGCAACCGAAATACTGTGAGTAATATCTTAGTAAAGATTTTTTCAAGTATTTTATTTTCTAAATGATACAAATGTGGTAAGTTTTTCCGAACTTATGATTTCGTGTTATGAATGAGCTTTCTATCTGTCTGATCAACATGATATCTACAAATGCATTTGATGAATTACAAATGTATATGATGGACCTAAGGTCGTTTTGTATATCTTAAATAAATTCAAGGTTGTTTTGTATATTTGACAAGATGGACCCAAGGTCGTTCCAAATGTCTAATAAGTTTGAATATCTATTATGTGATTAACCTAATGGTCATCATACAACTGTAATTGATTAGACCCGAGGCGTTGTACCTAACGTTGTTCCGATAAGTATGATCTGATCTGATTTGTTCTGTATCTCTGTATATGTTGAACCCAAAGTCATTCTGTCATGTATTGGACCCAAAGTCATTCCGCTACATGTATTATGAGAATAATTTATATGTTTTAGAACTCATTCATATAACCTCTTTACTCTGATGTTATTCATTGGGCTTTCACTCACTCTGTTTTATATATATATATATATATATGTAGGTGAGCAGCGAGATATCCAGCCCTAGTGAACCTGTAAAGGATTACTGAGTTTTGCAGAGTCTGCCAAGGATCACCTCATGAATGAGGCTTTTGTCTTTTGATTTTCCATTTTCTTTTGTTGGTCATGTTTGACCAAGTCTATATCTGAGTTGTGGTTTTGTATGTTAATGACATATGTATGATCTTGGATATGTGAGATATTTTGTATATTTATGGGTATGTGTAACGCCCCAAAAAATTATAACATCATACAAGTATCCCAACCAACGTTCATTATAAGAAAAGATGTAATTCATCAACATTTACATCATTGATCATTAAGGTTTGTACAAAATAGTTCCACATGCGAATTATACATTCAATGATATCAAATACATGAATCTATAGCATGTAGAACATTAAATCCAAAAATAAATAAATGCCCTTAAGAGCTTACAAATTCCAAGACTTAAGCCTGGATACACAAAAATGGTGTCTCGGATCCATACAACCATAGCCCTTGGCTAGCAAAAATACATCACAACAAAAGACGAGCCATATGCCCTCAACAAATATGTCCACACCCTAATTCGGCGGAATTGCCACATCCTTTCTTGCACCAAAATCCCATAGAGGTGAGCATAAAGCCTAGTAGGAAAATTCTTAACAAAGTATATACATTTTATACAAGCTTTACCAAATGAAATGCACATGCCATGCTATGCTTTTAAAAATAAGATCACATTTTCATCTTGTGAAAACCACCATACTCAATGATAACTTGAAATCTTGACAATTCAAAAATTAACGATTTAGTTCAAAGGGGTGGTAAATACAATCCAGGTAATTCTTAGGTTGATGTCTGCAAGCAGGCATAATTAGCATTACTCAATCTCCACTTAACGGTAGCTAACTGGAAGGCACATGATACCTCCTCCGCCCGTGTTTTCGGTCTTTCACCCCGGACACTCAAGCCAACTTAATCAATTTCATCTCCACCTCCTATCCGGACTTACCTTACCCCAAGACATTTCAATAAATCTCATTTCACAATATTTTTTTCTCAATGTAAAGTTTCAAATCCCAATTCAATATTCATAACATGCAAGGTTTTGACATGCCAATGCAACAATTATCTATGCCACATAATATTTCTCCACTTTCAAATATCTCTAACAAATATTCCGTAATAATCAAAATTCTTGTTTCTCCTTTCAATGCCATTTCACAAAATAGTCAAATATTCATTACAATTCATCAATATATAGCAATATTTCTATAATTCATACATTCCCAACATTTTAGTCATTTCAAGACTATAGCAACATTGGACAACAACTTCCAATCTCAACAATTCTCATATGCTATGAAACCCATCATCTATATATGTATTTGTATAAAATCAAGAAATTTTCCATCTTCTTTACTCATCTTGGCACATAATATATATATATATACAATATCAACCATGTGTTCTCAACTTCCCTCTTTTAAAAACCCCCCAAATTTCTAGCTTTTTCTCTCCACAACAACACACACACACAAACATTTGAGAGAAACTCTAAAAAGAGAACATCATCCCTCACCCAATGTAATTCAAACCCTTAAGAGATTATTTAAAAGAAACAAGGATAATCCCATTTTTGAAATCACTCACATTCTTAAGCCAACACTCAAATTTCAAAGCTATCAAAAAGGGATTCGAAATTTAACCAAATCTTGCAAAAACATATATATAACTCTAAGAAAAATCCCTACCTCAAGTTCTTGGAAGAAAAAGAGATGAAAGCTCCAAATCCAATGGTGTTGAAATCTGATCTCCGCTACACACAAAGTAGCCCTCGAAAAGTTCTTCAACTTTGATGAAAGAACTATGGGCAAAACTCTAATGGATTTAAAGAAATCAAGGTCTTGATCTTATTTGGTTTAGGAAATGTAGAGAGAAGGGAGAGAAAAGGGTCTGTAGAGAGAGAGAGTGATACAAAAAGTGATATACATACAGCCCAAGAAGGAAAGAAAAAGCTATTCGGACATCAGCGGCTTCTGCACGTACATCATATGAGTTATTAATGTATAAAAAGTTTTTGTTCTTGCCATTTATACACAAGTTCATTGGAAAATTTTATAATTCTGCTTTCGTTGCTGGCTCCATATAATTTGATTTCTGTCTGAGGTCATAGGTAATCTCATGATTACTGACCGATTATAATCCAAACCTTTAGGGACGAGTTCGAGTCGTGACACAGACCGTCGTCGTTGTCTTTCTTCTTCTATCTCCAACCATCGCCATAGCATCCTTTCCCATCTTAGACCATCGTTGTCACCGTCGTCTCACCGTTGTTTCTTCTTACATCCTCAACCATCACCATCGTCTTCTCTCTCATTCGACCACCCTTTTTCTTTTTTGGTTTTTCCATTGACTCTATTGAAGTTTTGTTGAGTAGTATTTTGTTTATATTTCAATAGTAAGTTTATTCATAATAGTAGACTTTACTTATTAAATCGTACTTAATTAAATCGCACTTACTACTTCATTACATTTTATTTAAATAGAAGCTTGTTGACTAATAAGTGGAGTCTAGTGAAATAGTAAATGAAAGCCCATTGAGTAGTAAGTGAAGTGTAATGAAATAGAAAATAGAAGCTCATTGAGTAGTAAGTGAAGTGAAATAATAAGTAGAAGTTCTTTAAGTAGTAAGTGGAGCATAGTAAAGTAGTAAGTGGAAACTCATTGAGTAGTAAGTGAAGTATAATAAAGTAATAAGTGGAAGCTCATTGAGTAGTAAGTGGAGTCGAGTGAAATAAGTAACTGGAAGCTCACTAACTAGTAAGTAAAGTCTAGTGAAATAGTAAGTGAAAGCTCATTGAATAGCAGGTGGAGTCTTGTGAAGTAGTAAGTGGAAGCTCATTGAATAGTAAGTAAAACAAAAATTGAATAGTAAGTGAAGTGTAATAAAGTAATAAGTAGAAACTCATTGAGTAGTAAGTCAAAACTCATTGAGAGTAAGTGGAGTCTAGTGAAGTAGTAAGTGGAAACTTATTGAGTAGTAAGTGAAGTATAATGAAGTAATAAATGGAAACTCATTGAGTAGTAAGTGGAATATAGTGGAATAGTAAGTGAGAACTCATTGAGGGGTGTTTTGGAAAGTTGGTTAAAAACTGACTTTTTGGTTGTAAAAAAAAACTGGCTTTTTGTGGCTTTTTTGTGTAAAAAACTAAAAAGCCAAAAAGCTAACTTTTTTTAAACGTTCCCAAAACACAACTGAATAGTAAGTAAAGTGTAATGAAGTAATAAGTGAAAGCTCATACACAGTAATGGATATTTTAACAAATTAGTAAATTTTAAGATATTTTAATAAATTAATATTTAGATATCATATTTTAGTTTTTACAAATCATAACAAAACAAAATATGGAGAGGAAATAGTTAAATATTGTGTGACATTAATTTTATGTATTTAAAATTAATTTAAAATGTAAAAGACAACAACACAATTGTCAAGACATGAAAGTGACGAACTTAGCTGGTAATATTTTAAATAGTAATTTTATTCATAACAAATAATAAATGAGTGAATACTAAATAGTAAGTATGTTTGTAACAAACGGTGAGTTAACATTATTTTTTTAGAGTGCTGCTATTAACACCCCATAAATTATTTGAACCCCCAAATTTTTTGCTTTTTTTTCTTATTACAATAATAACATCAAATAAAATTACTACAAATGACATCATTAATTTTGAGACACCCCATCTCACAATTAAACCTACACACCCACTATATCATGAATTAGAGTTTATGAGAGCACCCACATCCATCACCACGTATCCATCTTTCCCAAATCCCACCTTCAAAACCTACTCACCCTCAAAATCTTGAACACCCTTTGGCGGCAATATTTCGATGGTAACGATGGCAACTATTTGATTACCTACACTTTTTCGGCTATGACAATGAGTAAAAAAATTTCTGACAACCACAACTCCATAAGACGGGAGAAGTACAACAATAAAAGTTTTAAGGAGGTTCATAACTTTAATGTTATTCTTAGCTGAGATTGGCCTTGTAAGGAGGAGTTTCTTGGAGAAAAAAATGGCAAAAATAACAAAATATGTTTGTCATTTTTTTGGGACTGAACTCCTGAACATATGACTGAAATTTGGGAACATAGGCCCGAACATTGTTTATTTATTCGGGAACTGGTAACCGAACATTGATTTTGAATTTTTTGTGATCTGGGATGAGTTCAGAATGAAGAAAACTCAAAGAATTGAACCGTTTTAAGAACTGGGAATCAAAGATTTTAATTTTCGATAAGTGATTGTATGATAGGTTAAGATAAATAAGGTTGGTGACAACCATAGACAAGTTTTGTATTGGAACATCTCCTGAAAGATTATTGTGGCTCAAATCAAGAGCTTGGATTTGAGAACAATGAAAAATATCAGATGGGAAGTTGGTTAAATCGGTAGAGACAATATTTTTCTTCTTCTTTTTCTTCTTCTTCGTGGGTTTTGAAAATGATGAGACTCTTCTTCTTCTTAGTAGATTTTGTTGGGGGTTTTTGTAAGAGAAGTTTTTTTTGGGGATGTGCATTCAATGGTGAAATGTTTAAGGATAATTTTGGTATTATTTAAGGAGAGAAAAGAAATTTTAAGGATTTCAAAATTTATAAATAGGAGTACAAAGAAATGGAGGGTCTAAAATAATTACAAAATTAACTAAAATTACTTTATTTTTTAAAAAACCACTTTACTTTTTTTACTTAATTTTATTATCAACTCATCCAATAATTGGCATTCATCTTGTCTGAATCTAATGATATCTATTTATATAATTTTATTTTTCAATAGCTCTTTATATATATCTATATATACACACAGTAATGAGTGTATGTTTATACCATAGGTGTGCAAAAATCTATAAAATATAAATGTTAATTTTGATTTAAAACATGTGGTGTGTCTATTGCTTAAGTAGTAAAAGTGTTGTTTACCAAAGTAATCTCAATTTTTAGTAGTCACTTTATATATAATATACATATTAGTAGGTGACTCATGCGATGCACGAAAATTTATTTTTCAAATGGAAAATTGATTTTGAGTTGTGGTTTTGTATGTTAATGACATATGTATGATCTTGGATATGTGAGATATTTTGTATATGTATGGGTATGTGTAACGCCCCAAAAAATTATAGCATTGTACAAGTACCCCAACCAACGTTCATTATAAGAAAAGATGTAATTCATCAATATTTACATCATTAATCATTAAGGTTTGTACAAAATAGTTCCACATGCGAATTATACATTCAATGATATCAAATACATGAATCTATAGCATGTAGAACATTAAATCCAAAAATAAATAAATGCCCTTAAGAGCTTACAAATTCCAAGACTTAAGCCTGGATACACAAAAATGGTCTCTCGGATCCATACAACTATAGCCCTTGGCTAGCAAAAATACATCACAACAAAAGACGAGCCATATGCCCTTAACAAATATGTCCACACCCTAATTCGGCGGAATTACCACATCCTTTCTTGCACCAAAATCCCATAGAGGTGAGCATAAAGCCTAGTAGGAAAATTCTTAACAAAGTATATATATTTTATACAAGCTTTACCAAATGAAATGCACATGCCATGCTATGCTTTTAAAAAGAAGATCACATTTTCATCTTGTGAAAACCACCATACTCAATGATAACTTGAAATCTCGACAATTCAAAAATTAACAATTTAGTTCAAAGGGGCGGTAAATACGATCCAGGTAATTCCTAGGTTGGTGTCTGCAAGTAGGCATAATTAGCACTACCCAATCTCCACTTTAACGGTAGCTAACTGGAAGGCACATGATACCTCCTCCGCCCGTGTTTTCGGTCTTTCACCCCGGACACTCAAGCCAACTTAATCAATTTCATCTACACCTCCTATCCGGACTTACCAACGTATTTACCCCAAGACATTTCAATAAATCTCATTTCACAATATTTTTTTCTCAATGCAAAGTTTCAAATCCCAATTCAATATTCATAACATGCAAGGTTTTGAAATGTCAATGCAACAATTATCTATGCCACATAATATTTCTCCACTTTCAAATATCTCTAACAAATATTCCGTAATAATCAAAATTCTCATTTCTCCTTTCAATGCCATTTCACAAATAGTCAAAAATTCATTACAATTCATCAATATATAGCAATATTTCTATAATTCGTACGTTCCCAACATTTTAGTCATTTCAAGACTATAGCAATATTTGGACAACAACTTCCAATCTCAACAATTCTCATATGTTATGAAACCCATCATCTATATATGTATTTGTATAAAATCAAGAAATTTTCCATCTTCTTTACTCATCTTGGCACATAATCTATATATATATACAATATCAACCATGTGTTCTCAACTTCCCTCTTTTAAAAACCCCCAAATTTCTAGCTTTTTCTCTCCACAACAACACACACACACACACAAACATTTGAGAGCAACTCTAAAAAGAGAACATCATCCCTCACCCAATGTAGTTCAAACCCTTAAGAGATTATTTAAAAGAAACAAGGATAATCCCATTTTTGAAATCACTCACATTCTTAAGCCAACACTCAAATTTCAAAGCTATCAAAAAGGGATTCGAAATTTAACCAAATCTTGCAAAAACATATATATAACTCTAAGAAAAATCCCTACCTCAAGTTCTTGGAAGAAAAAGAGATGAAAGCTCCAAATCCAATGGTGTTGAAATCTGATCTCCGCTACACACAAAGTAGCCCTCAAAAAGTTCTTCAACTTTGATGAAAGAACTATGGGCAAAACTCTAATGGATTTAAAGAAATCAAGGTCTTGATCTTGTTTGGTTTAGGAAATGTAGAGAGAAGGGAGAAAAAAGGGTCTGTAGAGAGAGAGAGTGATACAAAAAGTGATATACACACAGCCCAAGAAGGAAAGAAAAAGCTATTCGGACATCAGCGGCTTCTGCACGTACATCATATGAGTTATTAATGTATAAAAAGTTTTTGTTCTTGCCATTTATACACAAGTTCATTGGAAAATTTTATAATTCTGCTTTCGTTGCTGGCTCCATATAATTTGATTTCTGTCTGAGGTTGTAGGTAATCTCATGATTACTGACCGATTATAATCCAAACCTCTAGGGACGAGTTCGAGTAGTGACACAGACCATCGTCGTTGTCTTTCTTCTTCTATCTCCAACCATCACCATAGCATCCTTTCCCATCTTAGACCATCGTTGTCGCCGTTGTCTCACCGTTGTTTCTTCTTACATCCTCAACCATCACCGTCACCTTCTCTCTTATTCGACCACCCTTTTTCTTTTTTGGTTTTTCCATTGACTCCATTGAAGTTTTGTTAAGTAGTATTTTGTTTATATTTCAATAGTAAGTTTATTCATAATAGTAGACTTTACTTATTAAATCGTACTCAATTAAATCGCACTTACTACTTCATTACATTTTATTTAAATAGAAGCTTGTTGACTAATAAGTGGAGTCTAGTGAAATAGTAAATGAAAGCCCATTGAGTAGTAAGTGAAGTGTAATGAAATAGAAAATAGAAGCTCATTGAGTAGTAAGTGAAGTGAAATAATAAGTAGAAGTTCTTTTAAGTAGTAAGTGGAGCATAGTAAAGTAGTAAGTGGAAACTCATTGAGTAGTAAGTGAAGTATAATAAAGTAATAAGTGGAAGCTCATTGAGTAGTAAGTGGAGTCGAGTGAAATAAGTAACTAGAAGCTCACTAACTAGTAAGTAAAGTCTAGTGAAATAGTAAATGAAAGCTCATTGAATAGTAGGTGGAGTCTTGTGAAGTAGTAAGTGGAAGCTCATTGAATAGTAAGTAAAACAAAAATTGAATAGTAAGTGGAGTGTAATAAAGTAATAAGTAGAAACTCATTGAGTAGTAAGTCAAAACTCATTGAGAGTAAGTGGAGTCTAGTGAAGTAGTAAGTGGAAACTTATTGAGTAGTAAATGAAGTATAATGAAGTAATAAATGGAAACTCATTGAGTAGTAAGTGGAATATAGTGGAATAGTAAGTGAAAACTCATTAAGGAGTGTTTTGGGAAATTGGTTAAAAGCTGACTTTTTGGCTTTTTGATTTTTGTGGCTTTTTTGTGTAAAAAAGCTGACTTTTTGTGACTTTTTTGTGTAAAAAGCCAAAAAATTAACTTTTTTTAAACATTCCCAAAACACCACTGAGTAAAGTGTAATGAAGTAATAAGTGAAAGCTCATACACAGTAATGGATATTTTAACAAATTAGTAAATTTTAAGATATTTTAATAAATTAATATTTAGATATCATATTTTAGTGTTTACAAATCATAACAAAACAAAATATGGAGAGGAAATAGTTAAATATGGTGTGACGTTAATTTTAAGTATTTAAAATGTAAAAGACAACAACACAATTGTCAAGACATGAAAGTGACGAACTTAGCTGGTAATATTTTAAATAGTAATTTTATTCATAACAAATAATAAATGAGTGAATGATAAATAGTAAGTATGTTTGTAACAAACGGTGAGTTAACATTATTTTTTTAGAGTGCTGCTATTAACACTCCATAAATTATTTTGAACCCCCAAATTTTTTACTTTTTTTTTTTATTACAATAATAACATCAAATAAAATTACTACAAATGACATCATTAATTTTGAGACACCCCATCTCACAATTAAACCTACACACCCACTATATCATGAATTAGAGTTTATGAGAGCACCCACATCCATCACCACGTATCCATCTTTTCCAAATCCCACCTTCAAAACCTACTCACCCTCAAAATCTTGAACACCATTTGGCGGCAATATTCCGGTAGTAATGGTGGCAACTATTTGATTACCTACACTTTTTCGGCTATGACAATGAGTAAAAAAATTTCTAACAACCACAACTCCATAAGATGGGAGAAGTACAACAATAAAAGTTTTAAGGAGGTTCATAACTTTAATGTTGTTCTTAGCTAAGATTGGCCTTGTAAGGAGGAGTTTCTTGGAGAAAAAAATGGCAAAAATAACAAAATATGTTTGTTATTTTTTTTGGACTGAACTCCCGAATATATGACTGAAATTTGGGAATATAGGCCTGAACATTGTTTATTTGTTCAGGAACCGGTAACCGAACATTGATTTTGAATTTTTTGTGATCTGGGATGAGTCCAGAATGAAGAAAACTCAAAGAATTGAACCGTTTTAAGAACTGAGAATCAAAGATTTTAATTTTCGATAAGTGATTGTATGATAGGCTAAGATAAATAAGGTTGTTAACAACCATAGACAAGTTTTGTATTGGAACATCTCTTGAAAGATTATTGTGGCTCAAATCAAGAGCTTGGATTTGAGAACAATGAAAAATATCATATGGGAAGTTGGTTAAATCGGCAGAGACAGTATTCTTCTTCTTCTTCTTCTTCTTCTTCTTCTTCTTCGTGGGTTTTGAAAATGATGAGACTCTTCTTCTTCTTAGTAGATTTTGTTAGGATTTTTTGTAAGAGAAGTTTTTTTGGAGGGTGTGCATTCAATGGTGGAATGTTTAAGGATAATTTTGGTATTATTTGAGGAGAGAAAAGAAATTTTAAAGGTTTCAAAATTTATAAATAAGAGTACAAAGAAATGAAGGGTCTAAAGTAATTATAAAATTAACTAAAATTACTTTATTTTTAAAAAAAACCACTTTACTTTTCTTTACTTAATTTTATTATCAACTCATCCAATAATTGGCATTCATCTTGTCTGAATCTAATGATATCTATCTATTTATATATATATATATTTATGTATCATACATGAAAAACACTTTCCCTTATGATAGAGAATTAGGATCCCTTTCTTAACTTCTCTCCTTAACTTCCTATTTGTTGGGCTATTGAGCCTACTTTTGGGCCCTACTTTTGATAATTCAAACTGTTCATATATATAAAAAATCAAATTGATCGGATATGAAAAAGTATGTGTTCGAAAAATTATTTATTAAATTTTTTTTAAAAATAATTTGTAATTCGATGATCCGAACATAATTTTTGATGGCTGATCAATTTAATTTTTTATAAACATGATATATTCAACAAATCTAAATTATCAAAATTAGATCCAAAATCAGGCCACGAGCCTAACAAGTAAAATGTCAAGGAGAAAAAGTTAAGGAGGGGATCTGATTCTATGGTAGAATCTTCTTTTCAAAGAAGAGTTGACATAATGCAAGCAGAGAAAGAGAGAATATATCAGCAAAAGAAGATGCAGATACTTGAACAGCTTCTATTGACACAAGCAGAATCGGAATATGGCTCACAAAATGGACCAAAAATATATATATATACTCCAGATTTTAGGAAATACAGAGAGAGAATTGTGACGTAGGGCTTTGACGGCAAAGCCGGCAAGAACAAAAGCAGCAAAATTCTCCCACCAAAGATGTAACCAATCACCTTTGCATTCTCGTATAAGCCGAGAGAGACGAGACAACGGAGTGAGAGACAGACAAAAGAATGAGAGGCTGAGAGAAAGAGTAAAGAGTGTGTTGATTAACCGGTTACCCCGGTTGCCCATTTTTCACTATTAAACAAGAATAATGCTTGGGATCCCTTTTTGGGGGTCACCCCCACCCCCCTTTGCCACGTGGCGGGGGTGATTGAAGGAGCAGGAAAAAAAAGAAAAAGAAAAAGAAAAAGTAACTAATGAGAGAGAGAGGGGGTCAAAGGGGGTGGGGAGAAAAGGGGATGAATCATTGTTGATTAAACAATTGAATGGTTGCATTGCACACCCAAACACTACCCCACACCACACCATGTATTCCAGTCTGTCTGTGATGAAGAATCTGAGGAAGTCGCAAAGCCAAGCCAAGCCAAGCCAAGCCAAGGGAAAACCCACCCCCATTGGGTTGGGTTGACTGGCAGGTAGTCCCCTCAAATTTCCATCTTGTTCTCTCTCTCTCTCTCTCTCTCTCTCCATGTAAACAAACCCAGAAGTCTCTGAAGATCTTTTTGGGTGGATAACACTCTGAAGATCCGTAGTGTTTAATCCCAGTCCCTTTGATTTCACAATGTAAAAGCCCCTCTCATGTTTGGGTTTCTCTCTTTCTCTGATCAAAACAGACGTCTGGTTCTTGGGTTGTTGCCAACAGTTGCTGAATTCATTGCTTGTTTTATGCTAAACCCTACCAATTCGTTTATGAATGTTATAGTACAATTCCTAATCACCTATTTTGGTGATCTTGCTGTTGTTGTTTGATTTATTTATGACCCAATTCTATCGCTTGCTTGGTATTATCATTTGATGCTTTTTTGTTCAAGAGAACCTTATCTGGAGCGTTTGATCATCTTGATTCTCAGAGGTTGTATATTCTCTTTTATATGATTTACTTGTGGTCAATTTATTGGTATTTTGCAACATTGAATTGATTATACATTTCTAGTTACTTGAATTTTCCTAGCTTTTGTACCCAAGCTGGGGTTCAATACCATACTTCAAGTTCTATTCCAAGAAACCTATTTCCTGCCACTTGAATTTACCATATTCTCAGCGACCTTCTGAAAAATGTAACTACCCATTTGAAATTCTCTCTGAATCCCTTTTTGAACCTCCTATTTCATTAATTGGAAATCATTTTTGTTGACTACTCCGATCTGCCATTCACTTAGTACCCATGCCTTTTTGTTTGCATTGATATGCTTAGATCTTAGGCGACAATGTCGATCATTTGTGGTCTTCCTCTCCTAGAGTGCGTTTACTGTTTGGCATGTGCCCGTTGGGCATGGAAACGATGCCTCCACTCAGCAGGCCATGACAGTGAAACTTGGGGCATTGCAACTGCTGAAGAATTCGAGCCTGTCCCGAGGCTCTGCCGATACATCCTGTCTGTGTACGAAGATGATCTTAGGCACCCTGTTTGGGAACCCGTTGGAGGGTATGGAATTAACCCAGATTGGGTAATTTTGAAAAGAACTTATCAAGATACCAATGGACGAGCTCCTCCTTACTTACTGTATCTTGATCATGATCATGCCGATATAATCCTTGCCATTAGGGGGCTTAACATGGCAAAGGAGAGTGATTATGCTGTTTTACTGGATAATAAGCTGGGCCAAAGGAAATTTGATGGGGGGTATGTACACAATGGGCTACTAAAAGCAGCTGGATGGGTTTTGGATAAGGAGTGTGACATTTTGAAGGAATTAGTAGAGAGATATCCAAATTATACTTTAACTTTTGCAGGCCATTCCCTTGGGTCAGGTGTGGCAGCATTATTGTCAATGGTGGTGGTGCAGAATCGTCACAGACTGGGGAATATTGACAGGAAGAGGGTCAGAAGCTATGCTATTGCACCTGCCAGATGTATGTCACTGAACTTGGCAGTGAGATATGCGGATATTATCAACTCGGTTGTGCTTCAGGCAAGTTCTTATTTTCTTGTTTAATGTTTGTGTTTTGGTTTTGGTATTTTAGACAACCAATCGGATGGATGTGAATCTTGTAAAGCCTTGGCAGCAATTTGATTTGTAATTGATATGCATCTCCATCGTGAAGCCCTAGATGCATTCTATTTGACTTCACATTGCCAATTCTAGCATTATTTTCTATTTTGTATAGAGAGAACTTTCAGCTTTGGCTTCTTGTCTTATTTTTGTTTCTTGGTGATGTGTTTGTTGTTGGAATATTTTAATAAAAATAAAATAAAATATTTATTTCTTCAATCATTACAATTGATGAGCATTTGTTTTTATCTATTACAAAATAATTCTCCTTTATTGTTGTCCCTTTTTTACTTATTTGAGATGTCTCATCTTACTATATATATATGCTTTACCATCCTTACCATCCATCAAGTTGAACACTAGAAAGAAAAGAAAGAAGTGATTGGGATATCAACATGGTTTGACAAAGTTTTTTATATATACATATATTTTATTTATTTTGTGCAATTTTGGTTTGCGACTTGGTTCAAGCCTCCTAGTGGTCGTGAACAATGGATGAGAGATGTTGTGAGCAAGTTGGGTTTCATTATAGAATTACTTCACTCTGTTAACACCTTCATGAGGGGAGAAAAAGCAATTTTAGGATAATGACAACGCGACTCACAGACTTTTACAGATTATTATTCTCAACTCTATTTTAATTATGTTTATTTCATCTTTTCTCATCTTTGTTATTATTATATTCTGTTTATTGTTTTGCTAGACTAATAATCTAAAATTACTTTTCTTTCTAACTTCTTAGTAAATCTAGCAAAGTGAAGTTGGCTCTAAATAAACTGCAATATTTTGTGTTATATAAGTTTTAATTCATTTGTGCAATTTTATTGTAGGAGTATCATAAAACTTAAAAATGGTTGCAGGCTGTCAAATGAGTTTCTGTTTTGGAAATTTAAACTGGTAAAAAGAGGATAAGAGTAATATTTAATTTGAGTGGCTTGATTTGATTGACTAGAATTCTTTGAATGTTTTTCTTATGTTCACTATGGCATGTACACTTTCACAGTAGATGTTTGTTGTCAGGAATCTAGTAATCAAGGATAGACACTTTCAGTTTATATGTTGTTTATATAAAAATTAAAACAGATTCGGTTTGTCTTTGTGTCGTATTTTTCTCATATTTGCAAAACCTTCTCCCTTTGATTACTTGCTGAAACATTGTATTAAAATTTGACATGTTCATGGTTCAGTTACAGATCTGAGGATTAGTGATCATGGATATATGTTCAGTATGTACATAAATATAAAAAAAATCTCTTTTATTTATAAGAATAGAATAGTTAACCAGTTTTTGTTTTTTGAAAATAGTCTGTGTTACTTGTTTAGAAAAGAATTGTTTGTGTTCATATTTATAAAGGAAAAATAGTTTTGTTTTGGAAAAAGTCTGCTATGAGGTAAGGATTTATTCTGGTACAGTCTGGCATTCCTTTCCTTCTAGAGGGCTTTGTGTCCACATATTTCACTTAATTTTACTGAAGAGGAATGATGAGGTTAATAGATGATTAACAAGTACAATGACGAGGCATGTTCAATTACTCAAGTATAATGAAAGAGTTTTATATGCTAAATGTTTCTTGTTATTAGAGTCAAATTGACCCACCACTTATTGCACACGCACTGCATGTAAGTTACAATCTGTTAAACACAGTATGGAACTCATTCTGGTGGAAACAAACATATGTACTACAAGTTCATCTAAAACCAAATTAAACCATGTAGCGGGTGCAAAGGAAACATGTCCAGTACTCATGAACTTCAGTGTCTCCTGTACAGTCGAAATTTTTAAACTGATCTGTCAAATAGTGACAGTGCATGGTGAATTGGATGAGAGAAGTGCTAGACTTTGTCAGAGAGTTGTATCAACTGATACAATTGGCAATGTCCATCTATACCCTAGTAAAACGTCTGTGAACTCCAATGCCAGTTATCACAGCATTACTACAATGAATAGTATTGGAAGGTGCCAACTAGATTAATCCAAACAATTTTGATACTTAATTCAATTGGGAAAAATCTTTTTTTTTTTTTTAATTTTTAAATAAAAAGAAGAGCAAGAGAACTTTGAACTGTTTAGATCAAATATCTAGTGATGTTGTTTTGCATTCTCCTGAATTCATGCACGAGCTAGCAAGTTGGTAGTCAACTAAGACTCGTGCACACTTCAATTTCAATGTTTATGGCCAATAGTGGTCAGTAATGGAATCCTAAAAATTAGGATGAAAGTAGCTGAGTTTTAGGCGAATGCAATTGGATAAAGGACCAGTATATCATCACAAGTCACATTGGGGTTGAAATTGAGGTTGCATCAAAACAAGTGCTCTTGCATCTCTTTTTAGGTATGCACTACTTGTCCAGCAGCCTAGCAATACATAGCAGACACATTTTTTCTAATTGTTGGGTTTTTGGAAATTTCTTGTTTTTCTATAAAACCTTACGATCACTTGAGAAGAAAAGCACCACCCAACATTTTGTTGATTTCATCTTGGCTGAGTACAATGAGGGGTTTCTTTGCAGATACGACTACAAGGAGATCATTTGTTTGTAATTGTCTTGACATGTCTCGGTGCTGCCTTCAATTGTGTTCTGTTCTTCCTTTTCTTTTTCTTTTTTATTTTTTTCATTAATTTTTTTCGGTGCTGATAATAGTTTCTCAAGTTGTAATAGCGGTTTCTTTATTGAAACAGGATGACTTCTTGCCCCGGACAGCCACCCCCTTGGAAGACATTTTCAAGTCACTTTTCTGGTAATATTAAGCTTCATCACTTCAAATATAGATCTTTTTGCAGTTATCAGCTCTTAAAGTTTTTGCTAACCTATGAAAAGCTAGAGAATGCCTCTTTCTGTTATCCCGAAAATAATGCTGCTTTCCTTTCTTCTTTTTTTTCCCTTCTCTATCTTCTGGTAGTGACTGATAAGGCCCTTATTGTCCACAAAACACACACTTAAATTATCATTCAAATTAATAATCAAGATATGTGTATATATATATCACCTCTACAGGAGGTGAGACTTGTTGAACAAAGGGATTACAATTGTTTCAGTGAAGGCCTGCTTTGATATCTGCTAATATAGTTCAGAGGTGTTATTGAATGTGGATGATATCGTATTTCCTATTTTGCCTTTGGAGCATCAATTCAATTATTAACAAGGCCATCCTGCTACCCCCTCGTTTCTTTTCTGTTGAGCAGCTTGCCATGCTTATTATGCCTAAGGTGTATGAGAGACACTTGTATACCAGAGGAAAAGATGCTCAGAGATCCAAGGAGGCTATATGCACCTGGTCGTCTCTATCACATAGTTGAGAGAAAGCCTTTCAGGTATATTTAATTGTCCTTTATGCAAGATTGTTGTTATATGGTCACACAACTAATTGGCTTACTTATGGTCATCAGTGACAAAATAAAAAAACTAATATTGGTTATGTAATTGACAAAAATGGAGAAAGTGATTGATCCTGGACTAGTTTTCTCTTTTGCAAGGATCCTGCTTAACTTAGTAGAGTTGTATTTTTATCTTAATGGCATGTCTCTATTTGCAAGTGTTTGAATTGATGCTTTTATCGATTTTGTAATACTAAAAACCAATCTTTTTGAGTTAAAAAAAAAAAAAACTACATGATGTTCATTTTTTTTTATATGAACATGCTGTGTGCATTCTTCATGCAGATGTGGAAGGTTTCCTCCAGTTGTGAGAACAGCGGTGCCAGTGGATGGGAGATTTGAACACATAGTTCTCTCATGTAATGCCACTTCTGATCATGCCATCATTTGGGTAGAGAGAGAAGCCCAAATGGCTCTGGATGTGAGTTCCAACGTTCCTTTACTTTTTTATAGTAATTAATAGCTGATGGCTAATTTTCTAGTCAGACTATGCTATTTATAAAATATAATTTTCTTGGATGCCTCCCTAGAATCCAGGTTTCCATTCATTTTGGAGAGAGTGATGGAGACTAAGCTTTTGTTAAAATGAGCCAGTAGACCAGATTCCATTCCCTGACCACCAAACATGGTCCATCCATATTAAATGTTGAGTGCTTCATCTGTAGGAATTATTCTTTATGCAAGTTGAGAGGGGAGATTTGCGCCTGACTGTACGGCCGAGCTAAGATAACGTCAGACGTGACGGACCGCGCGGCGCCGAGCTAATCTCTCTGTCGACATGGCCGGAGGCCTGACTTGCAAGGTCGGAAATATTGACCGGTCAGGCACCAACTGGCGTAGCCGAGCTGCGTCTTGCACGTATTGGACGGAGCTCGGGTTAGCGGATGCTGACCGAGCTAAAAGGTAGCCCGAGCTAGACCGTGGGCGCGATCGGGGCCGGTACGCCTTGGATCGATCAGTCGATATAAAGTGGCTTCGTGTGACCGAGATTGAAGGTAGAACGGTTGGAGGCCGGCATGCCTCACGACCGGTTGGTCATGATGAACCGATCAATAATAGTTCGGCCGAGGTAGTCAGGCTTTCGCCTGATTCCAAGTTATAGGTCGGCGACACATAGCTCGGTTATGTGCATGTAATAGCAACTCTCCATAAGTGACAGGCCGGTCGTGGTACTCCGGTTAAGTATGCCACCTGGGCCAATGGCGTGAAGGAGAGGACATCTGCTCCACGCACGCCTCAATGCCGTTGGACAGTTTTACACATACTGGTGGGAGGACTAAGCCTTTACACGCCACCTGTCCAGGGAAGGACAGGGAGGACTAAGCCTTTACTGGTGAGAGGCGAGCACTGCCACCTGTCCAGGGAAGGACAGCAGAGGTAGTACGTGCACAATCTTGGGGCTGCATGGCCAGCCTAGAAATATGGAGGAAGACGAACGTTAGAGGTATGCGAATTCACTCTATCACGAACTCTCTCTGACAGCCTTCTTCTTCCTCCAGTGACCTAACTTGATCGTTGGAGGGGCTTTCCGGCACCACCCCCGCCGGGCAGATCATCGTTTCTGTGTTGCAGAGATAGACGACGTCAAAAGAAGCTTGAAGCGCAAGGAGTACGGAAAGCAGAGGATATTTCGCCCCCGTACACAAGTTAAAGATTATACTTTCCTGTGTTAATTCTAGCACTAACAGGAAAAATAGAATGTAGTTGATTTTATTCAAGTCAAATCCCTTTTAGTGTGATCTTTTGATTCTATTAGTGGTTAATCTAGGATTGTAGATTCAGGTACTAATATTCAAATTTCAAGTACTTGGCTTTCTACATATGGTTTAACATGTTGAAATATTAATAAAATTTCTTGAGGTTTTATGAGAGCTAAAGTTGAGTTCTTACTGAGGCAAGTTGTTTAGAGCATTTGATTGAAATTTGAGACAAAACAATCTTGATTTTTTATTCTTTTTATTGGACATCTGGATTTGCATTTTTGAGGTTTTATGAGTGCTAAAGTTGAGTTCTTACTGAGGCAAATTGTTCAAAGCATTTGATTGAAATTTGAGACAAAACAATCTTGATTTTTTATTTTTTGGGTTTACTACACTTTCTACTCTTAAACTAAAAAAACAACGCCCAATTAATTAATGTATGTTTGGGAGAGGAAATATTGAGTACACACCTAACCTTGTGGGCACATAATCTCAAGGTTATTAGGTCAAGTCTTAACCATTGAACCAAGTCTACCCTTAAGCTATCACTAAATTATCTACTTAGTCCCTGAATTATCAATTGAGTCTACTCAGTCTCTAAAGTATATAAATCAAAGTCTATTCCGTCCATAAACTATCGATTGAATCTATTAAGTCGCTAAAGTATTTAATTCAAACCTATTTAGTCCTTGAAAGGATTACAAAAATAAAATATATGTCCATAAGTATTATAAATTAGTAAAGACCCTATTTAATTAAGATTTTATTATAAAAAAATCTTAAATTTTTATTTTGTCTTTAAAAATATTTTATTTCATTGTGTGTTTATATTAGTAGTAGAGCGTGGTTTCTCAGTCTTGCCAATAAAATTGTTTATATTAGATATACTAAAGAAGTAGAATTAGATAATTTAAATAATAACACTTCGCTATAAATAATAATAGAAAAAAATAATACATTAATTAAGCTATAAAAATAATTTAGCGAAAAACTGAAAGACAATCAATCAATTAAAAATTATAAACAAAATCTGGTATATAATAGTAGATAAAGGCAAGAACGTAGTCATTATAAGAGATAAGTAAGAAAATGCAACAGATAATTACTCTTACCTTTATAAAGGAAATTCACCATAAAAACTAACAACACTTTTTAAACACGGAATAAAATTTAATTTTTTTTTTCAAATAAAATTTTAACTAGATAAAATCTTTTACTAATTTATAATACTTATGGGTATATATTTTATATTTGTAATTTTTCAGAGAATAAATAGGTTTAAATTAAATATTTTAATGACTTAATAGATTCAATCGATAATTTAGGGACTAAATAGACTTTAATTTATATACTTTAGGGACTTGATAAACTAAATCGATAGTTTAAAGATTAAGTAAACAATTTGGTGATAGTTTAGCGACCAAACCCTCGCTCGAGCGACCAGCCAAAAATCTGGGCAGCAACACTTAGCTCCCAAGCACAACCAACCTGTAACAAACCTGCCCAACACATCCTATAACTCAAATACAAAGCAAGAAAGGATGTAAACAAGACAATACTCAACTACCAACATCCACGGACACATGTCCGGATCACTATACAACAAGGGGTAAACTCGGGACCGCTATAACCTCCCCCCCTTAAAGAATTTCGTCCCCGAAATTAAAAACAAGTTTTTGAAAAGCAAGTTTTTCTCTCTTTTAAACAATGTTATACCACAACATTCCACAATTCGACCCATTACCGGTCATTCCATCTCTTATCAAGAGGCATTCTACAATATATACATTTCAATATGCATTTTCTTTCCATTTCAACCATCTCCAACATATATGGTTCACAATTCATATCATAAGCAATAATCATGATACAATTCCATTTCTATAATATAGCCAACATATGCAATATTATAATCAACTCCCATATCAAGGCAAGTTCTACAACATTTACAATAACCAAAACATGCACCATGTTTTACAACTTAAGACATTTCGAATGTTCTTAAAGTTCATTACAATTACACAATTGCAATACTTGATTACACATCAACAAACAAGTCCGGATATTTCTCGCGGACTCCCAACTCACGTTCCCAAGTGGCCTCCTCCACTCCGTGATGTTTCCACAAAACCTTAACCAAAGGGATGGTCTTGCCACGCAGGACTTGATCCTGCCTATCCAAGACCCGAACCGGTCTCTCCTCATACGAGGCATCCTCATCTACCTCTAAGTTGGTCCAATCCAACACATGTGATGGATCCGGCTCATACTTCCGAAGCATACTCACATGAAACACGTCATGAACTCCGGACAACTGTGGCGGCAAGGCTAAACGATAAGCAACCTCGCCAATCCTCTCAAGGATCTCAAAAAGACCAATAAACCGAGGGGATAACTTCCCACTCTTCCCAAACCTTATTAAACCCCGTCTAGGTGATATCTTCAGAAAGACATGATCACCCATCTCAAACGCCAACGGTCTCCTCCTACGGTCAGCATAAGATTTCTGACGACTCTGGGCTGTAACAAGCCTCCTACGGATAAGCTCAACTTTCTCCGTCGTCTCCCTAACCAACTCCGAACCCAACAAAGGTGTGTCACCCACCTCGGCTCAACAAACCGGAGACCTACAAGGTCGGCCATACAAGGCCTCAAACGGTGCCATACCGATACTAGACTGAAAACTGTTGTTGTAGGCAAACTCTACCAATGGTAAGTGCCTCTCCCACGTCCCACTGAAATCAAGGACACAACCCCGAAGCATATCCTCGAGGATCTGAATAGTACGCTCGGACTGCCCGTCAGTCTGAGGATGATAAGCTGTATTAAAGGTCAACTTAGTGCCCAAGGCACTCTGCAAACTCTGCCACAACCTAGCAGTAAAACGAGGATCTCTATCTGAGACGATCGTCACTGGGACCCCGTGCAACCTCACTATGTCCCGAATATACAAGTCGGCAAGATGATCTACCGAATCTCTCACGCGCATAGGAATGAAGTGCGCCGACTTAGTCAACCGGTCTACAACCACCCAAATAGCATCACTACCCCGCTGAGTCCTCGGAAGACCTACAACGAAGTCCATAGTGACATGCTCCCACTTCCACTCAGCAATAGGCAAGGGTTGTAACAAACCCGCTGGCCTCTGATGCTCGGCCTTCACTTGCTGACAAGTAAGGCACTTAGACACGAAAACTGTCACATCTCTCTTCATACCCCGCCACCAAAACTGGCGACCCAAATCCCGATACATCTTAGTACCTCCCGGATGCACCGCAAGGCGCGAATGGTGAAACTCTCGGAGTACTTCCTCTCGGCAAGACTCCGGTACAAGCAAACGGTCTCGGTATCTCACACTCAGGTCGGGATACACCGTCAAACCCTTCTCAACCTTCCCATTGGAGATCTTCTCTCGGAGGGATTCTACCTCAAGATCACCTCTCTGTGCCTCTAACACTCTAGTCACAAGTGTAGGCTGCGCAACAACAGAAAACAAGGCCGCAGCCTCAACGGATTCGCCCAGAAGCAAATCAAACTCTCCAATTGCCCCCAACATTTCCCACTCCTGGATGGCTATACAAGCTACATCACTAACGGATTTCCTGCTAAGGACATCGGCCACAACATTGGCCTTCCCCGGGTGATAATGCAACTCAAAGTCGTAATCCTCAATAAACTCCATCCACCTCCTCTGCCTCAAATTCAAGTCTTTCTGTGAAAACAGATATTTCAGACTCTTATGATCCGAGAACACCTCGAATCTTTCACCATAAAGGTAGTGCCTCCAGATTTTCAAGGCAAAGATCACAGCCGCTAACTCTAGGTCATGCGTAGGGTAATTCTTCTCGTGAATTTTCAACTGACGTGAGCCATAAGCTACCACTTTCCCTTCTTGCATCAACACACAACCCAAACCCTCTCGTGAGGCATCACAATAAACTGCATAACCCAACCCTCTCTCCGGAATAATCAAGACCGGAGCGGTGGTCAGTCTAACTTTCAACTCCTGAAACGACTTTTCACAAGTCTCACTCCATACAAAGTTGACTCCCTTCCGAGTCAATCTAGTCAACGGTGAAGCTAACCTGGAGAAATCTTTCACAAACCGACGGTAATACCCAGCTAATCCCAGAAAACTGCGGATCTCAAACACACTCTTAGGCTGTGCCCAATCTTGCACTGCCTCGGTCTTGGATGTATCAACGGACACCCCTTCCCCAGAAACCACATGGCCTAAGAACTTGACTTCTCCTAGCCAGAACTCACACTTCCCAAACTTGGCATACAGCCTATGGGCTCTAAGCAATTCAAGCACCACTCTCAAGTGTTCTTCGTGCTCCTCCTCTGAAGATGAATAGATAAGAATGTCGTCCACGAAAACGACTACAAAACGATCCAAGAATTCCCGGAAGATCCGGTTCATCAAGTCCATAAAGACTGCCGGTGCGTTGGTAAGCCCAAATGGCATTACCAGAAACTCATAATGGCCATACCGCGTACGGAATGCCGTCTTCGGAATATCCTCCTCCCTGACCCTCAACTGGTGATAACCCGATCTCAAGTCTATCTTAGAGAAACAACGGGAACCCTTCAACTGGTCAAACAAATCATCTATACGAGGCATAGGGTACTTATTCTTAACCGTAGCCCGATTCAACTTCCGGTAGTCGATACACAATCTCAAGGCACCATCTTTCTTTTTAGCAAAGAGTGTCGGTGCTCCCCACGGTGAAACACTAGGGCGAACAAAGCCCTTATCTAGCAATTCCTGGAGCTGAACTTTCAACTCAACTAACTCTGCTGGAGCAAAACGGTAAGGTGCCATAGAAATCGGCGCCGTGCCGGGCACTAAATCAATAGAGAACTCAATCTCTCGATGAGGTGGCAAATCAACAAGGTCCTCGGGAAAGACATCCGAGTACTCACAAACTACCCTCGGCAACACAATCTGGGTCTCATCACACTCACCACTCTCAAAGCTAGCAAGTAGACCACTAAGCTCATTCCGCCCTCGCGGACCATACCCCGGTGGCACAATACTACCAACCCGGTCTCCCAAGAAATAGAAACACTCCCCGCTCACGGTACAACAAGTAACCCGCTGGCGGTAGCAATCAATAACAGCTCGGTATGACGATAACCAGTCCATACCCAAAATAACATCAAAGCCCTTCATGGGCATAACTACAAAAGGAAACGGAAGCCTATGATCGTCAACCTCTATGTCACAACCTCTACACCCGTGTTTCAAAATCAACTCACCCCCAATAGGTGACACTACACAAATAGGAGATGCCAACAGTGCTAACTCCAATTCCAACACAGATGCAAATGCAGCAGATACAAAAGAATGAGACGCACCCGTATCAATCAACACACTAGCAACCGAATTGCAAAACAGAAAGGTACCTCTCACTACTGATGGAGCCGGTACTAGGTCCTGCGCGGTAACAGCATACACGCGCCCTGTAGGCCCCTGATCCACCTGCTCACCTCTCGGAGCATAAGACTGCTGCACTGACTGGGACGATGAAGCCCCCAGATTGGCCCTCGAGGCCTGCACAGACTGAGCTGGCTGAAATCCATGCGTCTGTCTAGAACCAGACGCTCCTGAAGTGGCACTCAACCGTGGGCAAAACCTCTTCATGTGCCCAGGCTGTCCACATTGATAACACGACATGGGCTGCCCCCTGCCCAAACTCTGACTCTGCGGTCTAGCTGACGAAGAAGCAGCTCTCTGACCCCCGCCCTTCTGCGGGCAAACTGAAGCCTTGTGACCCGGCTGGCCACACTTGAAACAGGTGAACTCTCCCTGATTGCCCCTCCCGGAGCCTGCACTCGGTACTGGGAAAGTCAACCTGGCCAAACCACCCTGGGACGGCTGAGGGTTATAGCCCCTCTGCCTCCTGCCATCACCCTGTCCCTCTTGGCCCCTCTTGGAGCCTCCATGTTTCTCCTCCCCTTCCTCCTGCATCATCAGCTCCATATGAGCTGCAGCATCCACCAAATACCTGTACTCTCGAATGTAAGGTCCACCAACTTTCAACTTGAGGTCCCACCTCAACTTCCGCTCAAACTCGTAGCAACGGCGCTCCTCTGTCGCCACAAGTTCAGGTGCAAACCTGGACAAGCTAGTAAATGTAGCCTCAAACTCGGCCACAGACAAACCCTCCTGCTTAAGCCGGCTAAACTGATCCCTCAGCTTCTCTCTAGCCACTGCAGATAAAAACCTCTCCTGGAAAGCATTCACAAACGCCTCCCAAGTACCACCAACACGAACTTTCTCATACTTCCACCATTGACCCGCATCTCCCTTCAGCTGGAAGGATGCCAAGGTCACTTTCAGTGCTCCGTCCTCGATGCCAAGCATCTCGAACGTCTTGCTCATTTGTTCTAGCCACTCGTCTGCCTCCAGTGGCTCCTTAGGATCCCCAACAAACTCCTCCGGATTTGACCGGAAGAACTCCCTCTTCAAGAAAGAAGGCCCTGCCTCAGCTGCCTGATTCCCTGCTCTGAGAATACCCAGAGCTCCTGCTATCTCCCGGGCCAAGGCACTCATTGCCTGCTGACCCGCTGGCTCGGCCACATTGGCCTGACCAACTCCCTCCTGAACAGCCGGAATCTCATCCGGTAAAGGCACTTCCTGCCTCCTAGGCCTACCACGCCTACCACCTCTTGCTCGTCCTGACATCCTAATAAAGGTAACACGGAACGTTAGCACATTCATAAACGTGCCAAAACTAAACACTCACGTCCTAATGCATGAACAACTGTAATTCATTCCACGTAAGCACATAAACACATAAGCACTTACGAATTTCATTTCCGGATAATGATAGTCCCAAGGCGTTACTAGAGTACCGGTTAGAAACAGCATTGATCAAGTGCCTTTCCAACAAGACTCCCAGAAACCCAAAGATCCAATCAACATCCAAAAAACTAAATCACATACCCAAATAATCACATAAGCATGTTATCATATAAGCATAACAGTACACTTAAGTCTCTATTAAGCGAGACAAATCCATTGTGATCCTAATCACTCCCCACGTACCCAAAGTATTCGAACCCGGTACGCTCTGATACCAAGTTGTAACGCCCTCAAAATAATAACATTAATCCCAACAATATAGACATGCTATGATAATATAAAAGATCCACATCCTTCCATTTCTTAGAGTTTCATTACAAAAAGTATTACATGTTAACAACAAAAGCAAATGCCCTAAGGGCTTACAGCTTTCCAAGTTAACACTTGGTTACAAGAAAGTAGAGTGCTAACTCATTTACACATTAAGCCCTTGGCTTGAATTTACATGTAATACATCAAAAGGAAAGACAACCAAAAAGTCCGTCCGCCACTAGCCTCCCAAGCTAAGTCCTTGGAGGTGGCATGCTACCTGTACCTGAAAATGATGTTCCCATATAGGGTGAGCCACAGCCCAGTAGAAATATACTAAACCAGTTATGAATAATGACTAAAAGATTAACAGTTGATAGATGGTCAACACTTTTACATTCTTTCATAACATAATACAATTCCAAGACGTTCAAGTCTATGTTTCCTTTCTTTTTCATTTCCATTCCTTTTACTTGCCATTTCATAACCTTGGCTCAGAACCTGGCCAAACATCTCACATGAGACAAAAACTCATGCTAACACTTTTCACCTCATCAACGATAAACATAACAGTTATATCAATACTTCCAACGACAAGCATATGCGCTCTGTCAATACATTTCTAGATAAGCATACAAGCTCTATCTACGGAGTTCATCCCCTATCTCCTCCCAACAACATCCGGCTTAGAGGTCCATCCCCTATCTTCCCCTAAACCGTAGAGTACATCCCCTATCTCCTCCAACACAACACAATGCATATAAACAACAATTATACACATCACATATCAATACATAAAGTCAATGTATTCTTTCCATCGTCATACTCAATGACACATTTCTATTTCAATTCCTCATTTTCCACAATTAATTATCCAAATTAATTAATCAATGTAATTAGGATATTTTCCATAATTAACATTACAACCCTTAGGTTCCACTTTCATCAATGTTTCAACATTAATCCCATGTTTCTATACCAAACATGCCTCTAGGTTTATTATAGACAAAACCCCCAACTTTTGTAAAATTACGCAATGGCCCAAAGTTTCCCAAAATTACACAACAACTTCCAACATATCAAAATGCTAAAATTTAAAGACAAAACTCATAAAGAGGAGTAGGATATCCCTACCTCAAAGATTTAGCTCAAAAGGAGATGATGGCCAACACCCAACTTGCTCCAAAACCAAATTTGTTCCGATTAAAATGAAACCCAAGTCACCATCTATCTTTTTAACAAAGGCCTTAGGGTAGGAAATCACCCTAGGTAGATCAATTCTTAGAGAGAGTGCAAGTGTAGAGAGAGAAGCTCTCAAAACAAGGGTTTGAAGAAGATAAAGTTTTGAAAAAGTGATGTTTAACTCGGCTGTTGCCTGCTGATATAAACAGGCTCGCTCGAGCGAAGACTTGGTCGCTCGAGCGACCAGACACAAAAACTGGCCTCGCTCGAGCGAAGATACGCTCGCTCGAGCCAACAGTTCAAATCCTCCGATTTGCAACAAGCCTCTCGCTCGAGCGAAGAACGAACCAGATCGCTCGAGCGAAGAAAAACTCGCTCGAGCCAAGAAATGCAACTTTCAGGTCTGGGTCAGACGCAATCGGTCGCTCGAGCGAAGCCATCTTGGCTCGAGCGACCAAACCCTCGCTCGAGCGACCAGCCAAAAATCTGGGCAGCAACACTTGGCTCCCAAGCACAACCAACCTGTAACAAACCTGCCTAACACATCCTATAACTCAAATACAAAGCAAAAAAGGATGTAAACAAGACAATACTCAACTATCAACATCCACGGACACATGTCCGGATCACTGTACAACAAGGGGTAAACTCGGGACCGCTATATGATGTCTATGGTGTTTGGTGTAACTGTTCATCGTCCATAAAAATGAGAGAGAATGAACTTTGTAGTAAAATTTCCATTTTTCTGCCTGCTGTTAAACACAGTTAGTGCTAGAGAAAGATCATAGTATGGAGATTCCAGCAAAACAAAAGATGGAGCGGCAGGAGACTTTAGCCAGAGAACACAGTGAAGAGCACAAGGCTGCACTACAGAGGGCTGTTACATTGGCTGTGCCTGATGCATATTCACCTTCTCCGTATGGAACTTTCAATGACAACAACAACGAAGAAGAAGCTGCGGAACATTCCGACACATCTTCGACGGGATCGTCGAAGAGAAGCTCAAAGAGGGAAACCTGGGATGAATTGATTGAGCGTCTTTTTGACAGGGATGAATCGGGTCACATGGTGCTGAAGAAATCCTGAAGTGCTGATTGATTGATGTTGTGATTAGAGGATATGCTTTTGTAAGTGGATTGAGTATGTTCATTTATTCCTTCTTAAATTATTTTCCAATTAGTTAAAATTGTGTTTTGGCATGATATCCAATACAAACAGAAGGCCTGGAGATCTGGGATTAATTTCTTTGAGTTATCAAGGTATATAGGAATTTTTTTGAGAGATTGGGAGAAAAAACAATGTGGTGCTTTTGATTGCAATGAATAAATTAGGTGTGTTAAAAACCCTATCAAATGCAGCAAATAATCCCCGAACTAATATTAGCCAAAATTTGACAATTAGATATATAATGAACTGAAGTTTGGTTTCGTGCTTGATCTGAGGGCTTGGCTTTTTTATAATGTGGCAATGATTGGTAATTGTATGAATGTCCCTTTTCTTGACAAATAATTAATAAAGAAAGAAAGAGAGAAAAGAAGTGGATTTTTTTGGGATTTACGGATTTATTGTTCAATAAGTCTTGTAAGAATTAATAGCGTTTTTTTATTAAGGGTGAATTATACTAACAATCCCTATAGTTTGAGACTTGTGTCATTTTAGTCCTTGACTTTTTAATTGTGATTTGATCATAAATTTTGAATTTTGTTGCAAATAAGGACAATTGAAGATATTATTGCTTAATTTCAAGAGTAAAATCGTCAATTTAATAAAATATAAATTAATTTGACAAAAATAAATGTCAATTTTTTTTTTAATTTTAAAAATTATTTTACCTACTAAAGATAAAATTATGTAAATTTGATAAATATTTTAGATATTTATTTATTTATACTAAATTAATTTTTATTATGTGCTTGGATGATGACATGGGTGGCTATTTTTATTTTCATTAAATTAGTGTTTATTTTTTTAAAAATCAAATATGACGACAATTTTGATATCATTATCAAATCAATCTATTAAATCAAAAAATTAAAAACTGAAAACATTTCATATATTAAATATATCGATTACACATTAAAATCTTAACAACACTCGTTATATGATCATCATCCAAACACATAATAAAAATTAATTTGGTAAAAAAAATAAATAAATAATTGTCTAAAAGATTTATCAATTTTGCATAATTTTATCGTTGGTGGGTACAAATAATTTTTAAAAATTTAAAAATATTTTTTTGACGTTTATTTTTGTGAAATTATTTTATATTTTATCAAATTGTCGATTTTATCTTTGTAATTAAGTAATGGTATCTTCAATTGTCCTTATTTGGAACAAAATACAAAATGCAGGGTCAAATGTGTTACAATTGAAAAGTCAGGGATCAAAGTGACACGAGTCCTAAACTATAGGGATTGTTAGTGTAATTTGCCCTTTTATTAAACGCTATTAAAAAGCGTCACTAATTGTTAAAATTCAGTGACAATTGGAAACTTTTGTCACAAAAAATGTCACTAATTATAAATTTTAGCGAAAGTTTAAAAAAATCGTTACAAAAAAGGTCACTAATTTTTAACTTTCAACAATAGTTTGAAAAATTCGTCACAGAAAAATGTCACTAATTGTACATTTTAAGGCCATTTATAAAAATTGTGATTAAAAAAAAGGCACTTTTTCATACCATTTAGTCCATATTATTTTCTTATATTCCAATAAGTCCTATGAGTGACATAGTTACCAAAATATCTCTAATAATATTCATATTTGTAGTGTGAATGTTCATACCGTCAATGTGAATGCTAACATGTCAATATGAATGTTTACATCACCAAATTATTGACCGGTTAAAAAATATTTGTAAGGATAGAAATGTCCATAAAATACTTTAAATATGAGAATTATGATTTTGTAGATCAAATGTTTAAATAATAGAACTTATTGGAATACAAAAATATATTATGGGCTAATTGGGATACAAACACTTGAAAAAGAATTTTTTAATAAATTTCCCTAAAAGAAAAGTCGTTAATTGTTAATTTTTAGCGACATATGCAAAAAAATGTCACAAAAATTTATTTTTAGCGACAATTTTACTATAACTTATTTTTAATAGGACTTTATAAAAAGTAAGTTAAACGGTTAAAACCTATTGATAGTACACCCGATTTTTTTGGGGGAATGTTCAATTATCAGGACGTAGGAGTGTATTTTTTAAAAAAGATTATTTTATTATTTCTAATTTCTAAATTTTGTACTTATTAATTATTGTATTTTTTTTTTTAGAAAATAATTATTGTATATATGTAAAATGGAACTTAAAGAAGTAGTCCTCAGACCAATCTTGTGATAAAAATAAAAAATAAAAAATAAAAAATAAAAAAGCTAAATTATAAATACACTTCCTGATGTTTATTTAAAATATGATTTATCTCTTATGATTTTAAAAATTACATCTCGCCCCCTGAAATTTTTAATTTCATAACAAATGGCCCATTTCATTAATAAATTATTAAATCAATTAACAATTTTTTAATGATATCAAAAATTTGTTTCAATTAATAATTCAAGTAATTTTATCATTTTATTTTTTTTAGTTAATTTTGGTAAATAAAAAATTATGATAAGTGGGTATTTGTAATTTTTCAAACTAGAGAGGAAAATCTGTATTTTAGACAAACATTAGAGGGTGTATTTGTAATTTATCCAAAATATAATAATAATAGGTGTTTTTGGTAAAAACCCCCCATTTTTTGGCATTTTTTTGGGTAAAGGACAACTTAATTAATTTTGTTTCATAAAGTCCCTAAGGAGGAGGCACATGGCTCAATAAGGACAACCCTAAATTTTTCTTTTTTTCCCTGGACAATGTTGCCCTTCCATAATGATTTTGAAGTCGATCATAGAATTTGAGAAGCAACGAAGATGATCTCTAAGTCACAAGAACCCTAGCATAGAGACTTGTCGTCGATCAAAGAAATGGCTACATGTTCTCTGGCGATCTTGAAATCTGCATCAACGAGATTTCGAAGTTCATGTTTCAAATCTGTATCAAATTTGATTATTGTTCGAGTGAATCTAAATGACATGCCAGAAATTATAAAACAGATGCCACTGCCTCCAGTGAATCTGAATCAAGATCTTGCCAACTCCATCCTTGGTTGGTCATCCTTGCAGAAGAATTCATGATTCTCGTTTCTACATGGGTTAGTCTAATGATGCTTCCAACACTTCCACTCGAATTGGGATCTTTTGTTGTAACATAAAAGTAGAATAAATTGGTTATATAGGTCTGAGTTCATTTTTCAGTTTGAAAATGAGATTGAAGTGATTAGTGTTTTTTGTATTTTGAATGAGAGTAAAATTTTACTCTAGTATTATATGCTCTGTTTTTGTTTGATAGAATGACAGTAAAACCTTACTCTAGTATTGTATGCTTCTGTGATTTGTTTTTGAACTTGTATTGACAGTAAAATTTTACTTTAATTGACAATAAATTTTACTATGTTGTTGAATGGTTGTTTATCCAACTTTCTGATTTGCTTTGTGGTTGAATTTGACACTTCAAAATATTTTTTTAGTGTGGTTGAATTAGTTTCATGTAAAAGAACTTATAATGGAGTTTGTTCAGTAAGAGTGAAGGTTTAGAGTAAAAGAGTAAAATTTTACTATAAAAAATAGTAAAACGTTACTTTATTTAACATAAAAGTAAAAATTTACTGTATTTCAGAGTAAATTTTACTTAGAATGATAGTAAAATTTTACTCTGGTATTGTGTGCTTCTATTATTTGTTTTTGAACTTGTATTGACAATAAAACTTTACTTTGATTGACAATAAATTTTACTATATTGTTGAATGGTTTCTATCCAACTTTCTGATTTGCTTTGTAGTTGAATTTTGACACTTCAAAATATTTTTTTAGTGTGGTTGAATTAGTTTAATGTAAAGGAACTTATAATGAAATTTGTTCAGTAGGAATGAAGGTTTAGAGTAAAATTTTACTATAAACAATAGTAAAACATTACTTTATTTAACATGAAAGTAAAAGTTTACTGTATTTCAGTGTAAATTTTACTTAGAATGACAGTAAATTTTTACTCTGGTATTGTGTGCTTCTGTGATTTGTTTTTGAACTTGTATTGACAGTAAAATTCTACTCTGATTGACAGTAAATTTTACTATGTTGTTGAATAATTGTCTATCCAACTTTCTGATTTGCATTGTAGTTGAATTTGACACTTTGAAATATTTTTTCAGTGTGGTTGAATTAGTTTCATGTAAAGGAACTTATAATGGAGTTTGTTCAGTAGGAGTGAAGGTTTAGAGTAAAATTTGACTATAAAAAATAGTAAAACATTACTTTATTTAACATAAAAGTAAAAGTTTACTGTATTTCAGAGTAAATTTTACTTAGAATAACAGTAAAATTTTACTTTGGTATTGTGTGCTCTGTTATTTGTTTTTGAACTTGTATTGACAGTAAAATTTTACTTTGATTGACAATAAATTTTATTGTATTGTTGAATGGTTGTCTATCTAACTTTCTAATTTGCTTTGTAGTTGAATTTTGACACTTCAAAATATTTTTTTAGTGTGGTCAAATTAGTTTAATGTAAAGGAACTTATAATGAAGTTTATTCAATAAGAGTGAAGGTTTAGAGTAAAATTTTACTATAAAAAATAGTAAAACATTACTTTATTTAACATGAAAGTAAAAGTTTACTGTATTTCAGCGTAAATTTTACTTAGAATGACAGTAAAATTTTACTCTGGTATTATGTGCTTCTGTGATTTGTTTTTGAACTTGTATTGACAGTAAAATTTTACTTTGATTGACAGTAAATTTTGCTATGCTGTTGAATGGTTGTCTATCCAATTTTCTGATTTGCATTGTAGCTGAATTTGACACTTTGAAATATTTTTTCAGTGTGGTTGAATTAGTTTCATGTAAAGGAACTTGTAATGGAATTTGTTAAGTAGGAGTGAAGGTTTAGAGTAAAATTTTGCTATAAAAATAGTAAAACATTACTTTATTTAACATGAAAGTAAAAATTTACTGTATTTTCCACTACTACAAAAACAGATAAAGATCACACTTTTTTTGTGTGATGTATATTATTCAAACACACCTTTTAAGTTTTATTAAAGTGTGATCTTTGAGAGTGTGATTAAAAATTGTCATTTTTAATCACACTTTTTAAGTGTGATTAATAACATTTAGATCACACCTTTTAAGTGTGATTAAAAATATTTAGATCACACCTTTTAAGTGTGATTTTTGGAAGTGTGATTAAAAAGGGTCATTTTTAATCACACTTTTTAAGTGTGATTAATAACATTTAGATCACACCTTTTAAGTGTGATCTTTGGAAGTGTGATTAAAAAGGATCATTTTTAATCACACTTTTTAAGTGTGATTAATAACGTTTAGATCACACCTTTTAAGTGTGATCTTTTGAAGTGTGATTAAAAAAGATCATTTTTAATCACACTTTTTAAGTGTGATTAATAACATTTAAATCACATCTTTTAAGTGTGATTAATAACTAATAAAATCTGTAATAAAAAAAGGGTTCGACATATTTGAAAAATAATCAATATTATTTTTGTATACACATCTGAAGAATATAATACACACTATATACTATATTTTGAATCATAACCACATATTGAATAGAATAACGTCATATATTTCATAAATGAAAATTAAATATTCAAAAGTATATACAGAGGAATTAAATAAAAAAAATTTAACTGTGCTTACATATATTAAAAATAAAAAAACTTAAAAAACTAAGTTCTTTAATTCTTGGACCATATTTTGCATCTCTCCAAAAAATTTCTGACCTGAAAAATAAAAACACAAATTAATCCAAAAACCGCAGATGCATATGAATAAACTAAAAAGTTAATTCAGCAAACCAAAATAGGAACATTAATCATTTCTGTTTGATCTTAATCCTTTTGGAAGTAACTTCCCTGTTAACAATTAGATGTCATAGCAGCTCAGTGTCAATGACATTGTAATTAGGAGGTCACTAATGAGCACAGTATTTAAAAATGATAAATCTCAATACAGCTTGTGTACGATCTTTTTGTGAATGTATATTATTATTACTGTTGAACCATAATTCTAGGTACCCATAAATAAATAAATAAAAACTCAAGAATTTACTCCATTTTTTTTGGGGGGGGGAGAGTACATACATTGTAGTTACTATCACCAGCAGCAGCAGGTTTTGGAGAAGCAGAAGCTGCATTTATGAAAAGAATTCATCGGAGCTTCTAAATACACTCGCTTATTTTCTCTCTACACTCACTATATGCATTGTATATCTTGTATGTTACAAAGAAAAATTTGTGGATATAGGTGTAGAGATGAACATGGCAGGTGTGTGGTGGATTTTGAAACTCCCAATTGCATCATTTAAAACGAGGATTATGTGTATATATATGTTGTTTTACAACATTATCCAAATGAAATTGTTTCTTTTGAAGTTGCAACATTTTTTCCATTTTGTTTTCCATAGCATTATTATTGTTTATATTTACAAGCTGGACAGAGGTCATATTATGTACACTAAAAATGAAAACTACAGCATAACAGACTACTAAACAACATACAAACCCCAAGTCATTTTGAAGACATATACCTGTGGAATTGGACAAAATCAGAAAATTGAAGGATCTCGCAAAGCCGACATGTATGTCAGGCAATCCTCTACATGTATCAAAGCATTTGTGACCATGTCATTAAGGCATTCCACAGCTTTGGCCGAGTTTTCCTTGTATTTTAAGTCCTGAGGCACACAATACCAAAGGATATCAATCACAGGGAATGGGCCCAAACATAAAATGTTAGCAATATGACTTGCAAGGCTAAACCATAAGAGGCTTTGCCTCATGAGTAGACCAAGATATACGGTAACAAAATTCGATAGGACTAAAGCTTAATGATCAATTGCATGAAAGAGACAAACCTCAAGTTTGTTAACATATTTACTCCAAATCTGGCGAGGCCAAAACATGCGTGACTTTGGTATCTCGTTTATATCCTCCAAATAGTCTTGAATAATGTTTCTTCTCTGTGTTTGATTACATGAAATAGATATAATTGAGAATCAGGCATCCAAATATGAAAGAAGACATAGGATGAAAAGCAATACTCGCTATGCATGTCAAAAGAAAAACCTGAAGAAATAAACCCATTGAATTGGAGAGAGAATCTGATGCCAAATCTACAGACCCAGAGGCATGGAAAAGCTTTGATAACCTTAACCCAACTAGTCCTACGTAGTGACAATATTCATCATAGTCATCAATTGTTTCTACCTGCAAGATATGTATGAGTAGTCCTAGTCAGGGACACACATTGAATGTATTTAACACGTACTCGTTCACAATTTGTAGAAAACCTCTAATTTATTTTTAGTTCCTGAGTTCCTGCAACCTATTGAATGATAGGATAACCAGATAATATAGAAACTATAATGTACTTATCATTATCTTGCAGGATATTCATTACAAACCTCCTTGCATATAAACTTTGTCATTCCTGCACCCATTCTCATAGTAATGTCCTCAATTGCATCCTGATAACTGCAGAATAGTTAAGAGTGTTGTGAGTAATCTCTCAAACAAGAAAAAGTTCCCACAATCTCAACTTATGTATGCAGAACTGAAAGAGACAAAGTTCAAATATAAATGTAAATATAAACAAAAATAGCATAGTAGTATTTGTACGGAGCATGGCTGTGTTTTTAGTTTTTGTCTTTTTTATACAATATACCTGAAAGCTGCCTCAGATGATGGATTTGAAATAATACAATAAAATTCCTCTGTAAATGAGTTAATACAAAAATAAATAAATAAATGAAAAAGTATAGAATTCCTAAACAACACGGTGGTAATTTATTCATGATAGTTGATGAAACTTTTTATCACGATAGATAAATGAACTACTAACTAAACACATGGAAATTAAGTAATTTAGTGGCCTATAATCAATGAAGTAACAAGGCAGAAACTTACTATCAGCAGGCTCTATTGACAAGAAGTTTGCAATATGCGCTACTGAAGCGTCTAAACCTTCGAAATCATCAGGACTATCTTCTGAAAGTTCTCTGACGTCAAACCCTAATACGAAACCACAAAAGCACTTTAGATAATTGTATCAGTATCTTAGCATTGGAAGAAATCTAAGCTTCTTGAACCATTCAAACTACAAAGTGAAACAATAATTTATTGTCACGATACGAGAATGCTATTCTCACTCTACCCAAACAAACAAGGAAAACCAAAAAGTAGCCCAAAAAGATGAGGATGTTTTGATAAGCTAAAGCCTTAAAACACCAAGATGATAGAGACATTCAAATCAATCAAACTAGCCTTAAACCTCAACGCCATGAAAATAAGCTGCAATTTCAAATGATCCAACAAAAATTTCACAGATATCAAGAGATTCAAAGAAGCTATATCTAATATACAAGTGAAGTAGTACCTTCTCAGCAGTAGATGCTGATGCTTGAAGCTGCCCATTTCTCTCCTCTAAATTGTTCTGCAACCTCCATATCTCCTCCTCCATATTTTTCGCTCTGATCTCTGCCTCCTGCATAAAAAAAAAATTTTAAAAAAAAAAACACCAATTATGACAAAACTTAAACAAACAATTCACAAAATCAAATGGTCCCACAAACACCACCACCTCTCTATATAACAAAAACTTGAAATGATTTCATTTCCCAAACAAATCACATGCCTGCCATGTTAGGGTTTTGCGAGCAAATGATTGTTCCTGAGAATGAACAAAACAAAACAGATTTCTCAAATAATATTGAACAAGAATGAACAAATCAGATTTCTCAAATATTGAACAAGAATGAACAAAACTGTTTTCTTTCTCAGATTTCTGAAAATATTGTAATGAAATTTAATGATATATATTGTAATGAAATTTGTAATGAACAAAACAAATCAGATTTTTCAAAATATTGTAATGAAATTTCTCAGATTTCTCATACCAGAATTCATCAATATTCAATTAATGATAAAAAAAAAAACACTATAAAACAGATTTCAATTAACAAAACAGATTTCATAACAGAATTCATCAATATTCAATATTCAATACCAGAATTCATCAAAAAAACAGATTCAATATTAATGATAAAAAATATGATTTGAACAAAACAGATTTCATACCAGAATTTCATATTCCAACATAAAACAGATTTCCTGAAATTAATTTCATATTCAATATTTCATACCAGATTTCATAACAGATTTAAAAAATATCAGGAATACCAACATAAATAATCTGAAATAATCCAAAGAAAAATACCTGGATTTGATGGGGGCTACGGCTTCGATCTGAAGAGGGTTGAAGATGAGGGTTGAAAAGGGTTGGAGAAAAGGGTTGAAGAGAGAAAACAGTGGCATCCGAAGCTGCAGTTTATCCGATCTGATCCGAAGCTGAAGTTTATCCGAAGCTCTGATCTTCACACAGATCTTCACTCTGATCTGAAGCTCTGATCTTCACTCAGATCTTCACTCTGATCCGAAGCTCGCTCTCTCTCTGATCCGACCGATCATGGAGGAGAAGGGGAGATCGGGTTCCGATCTTGTGCTCTGCTTTGTTTGGTTTGGTTTGGTTTGTGCTGTGTTTGATTTCGGCCATGGAGGAAAAAAAGAGTGAGAATGAGAGTGAGAGGGAGAGGGAGAGGAAGAGGGGGCATTTCCCTAAATAAGCTAAAATAGTAAATCAATTCCCAAACTAAACCTAGTTTTCAAAGAATTCCCAAAATAAGCTAACTCGCGATTCACAATCGCGATTTCAACATATTTCGCCTGTTTTGCGTGAAAGTTGGCAAATCTTAAATTCGTGGTTACGAAAAGCGATTTTGATTAAGAAATCGCGGTTACAAAACGCGATTTTAATTAATTTTTTTTTTCTTTTGAACTCGCTGTTACAAACCACGATTTCATCCAAAAAAAATTTTGTTCTGAACTCGCTGTTTGTAACCACGCTTTTAGGAAAAACAAATTTTGTGAACTCGTGGTTTGTAACCACGAGTTTAGAACTGCTACTCAACACATCACTCACACTCTACACATCACTCACACTCAATATATATATATTTTTTTTAATATACATTTATAATTTAATATATATATATTTTATTTCATAAAATTGAAACTAATATAAAATAATTATTTTTTTATTTTAATTCTTAATTTTTTTTTTAATTTTACTGTTCAGGGATAAAATTTATTTTTTTTGATTTTTGGGTTTAAGGTTTAATTCTTAAAATTTATTTATTTTTATTTTAGGGTTTAGGATTTATAAAAAAAAAAATAAATTTTAAGAATTAAATTCTAAATTCTAAACCCTAAATTCTAATTGAAAAAAAAATTAAACCTTAAAAAAGTATAATTAATTAAAAAATTAATTAAAAAAATTAATTAAAAAATTTTAAAAAAAATTAATTAAAAAAATTAAAAAAATTTATGACAGTGGGATCACACATATAAATTTTTTTAATTATTTTTTTTAAATTTTTTTAATTAATTTTTTTCAATTATAATATGTGTGATCCCACTGTCATAAATAATAAGTATAAATATAAATATTTTAGACTTGAACAAACATATTTTTAGTTTATGTTTTAAAATTTTTTTAAACATTTTGTTCAAACCAAACACGTTTGCAATTTATGTTTTTCTAAAAATAAACAGAAACCAGTTTATAAAAATTTTGTAAACATAAACCAAAAATGTAAATGTTACGTACCAACGCTACCTTACTGTATAGGGATAAAATTTATTTATTTTTTATTTTAAGGTTTAAGGTTTAATTCTTAAAATTTATTTATTTTTATTTTAGAGTTTAGAATTTAGGGTTTAGAATTTAGAATTTAATTCTTAAAATTTATTTTTTTTATAAATCCTAAACCCTAAAATAAAAATAAATAAATTTTAAGAATTAAACCTTAAACCCAAAAATCAAAAAAAATAAATTTTATCCCTGAACAGTAAAATTAAAAAAAAAATTAAGAATTAAAATAAAAAAATAATTATTTTATATTAGTTTCAATTTTATGAAATAAGATTTATATATATATATTAAATTATAAATATATATTAAAATATATATATATTGAGTGTGAGTGATGTGTAGAGTGTGAGTGATGTGTTGAGTAGCAGTTCTAAACTCGTGGTTACAAACCACGAGTTCACAAAAAAAAATTTCCTAAAAGCGTGGTTACAAACAGCGAGTTCAGAACAAATTTTTTTTGGATGAAATCGTGGTTTGTAACAGCGAGTTCAAAAGGAAAAAAAAAATTAATTAAAATCGCGTTTTGTAACCGCGATTTCTTAATCAAAATCGCTTTTCGTAACCACGAATTTAAGATTTGCCAACTTTCACGCGAAACAGGCGGAATATGTTGAAATCGTGATTGTGAACCGCGAGTTAGCTGATTTTGGGAATTCTTTGAAAACTAGGCTTAGTTTTGGAATTGATTTACTATTTTAGCTTATTTAGAGAAATGCCCCGAGGAAGAGCCGTGGAGGAGCAGAGTGAGAAGTTCTAGATGCTTTGATCTGTTGATCTGTCTTGATCAAAACATATAAAGGCAATAAAAAATAATGTTCACGGCAATAAAAAATAATGTTCACTAATTTAGGCAATAAAAAATAATGTTCACTAATTTGTATTATTATTTAATATTTTCTAGATGCTTTGATTTTTTCAATGTATAATGTATATAAATATATAATTGTCTAGATATAATGTATCAATGTATAATGTATATAAATATATAATGTATATAAATGTATAATTTATTTAATATAAATATATAATAAAAAGACATTATAATATAAATAAATAATTTTTTTTCAATGAATTTTTTTCCAACTGATACTTACCAAGGGGGCAATTGGTAATGCTACTTTAAACCTTAGGGAGGGGATTGTAATTTCTAAAATGTGAGGGGTGTCAATGTAATTTACCTAGTGAGGGCGAAATTAGTATTTAAAAAAATTAAATTGCTAAAGGGGAAAATCTGTAATATTATGAAACTTTAAACGTTAGGGGAGAAATGTAATTTCCAAAAGGTGAGGGAGAAACTGTAATAAACATAAACCTCAGGGGGGATTAGTGTCATTTACCCCAAAAAAATTAATTGGAAAAAAAATTATTTGAAAAAAATTAATTGAAAAAAAATTTGCTAGTAAAATTTTTAAATTTCTATTTAAAAACCAACGTAAACTTATTTTTTGAATTTACATTTTTTCCTCAAATTTACAAACTGAGACAATCATTTGTAAACCAAAAAAATTATCAAACAAGTTTTTATGACAGTTTTTTAAATTTTTGTAAATATAAATTGGAAACTGAAAATGAAATGGTTAGGGTTTGTTTGGTAACATTTACGTTTTCAGTTTATATTTACAAAAATTTTATAAACTGGTTTTTGTTTATTTTTTGTTTATTTTTAGAAAAACATAAACTACAAACGCGTTTGGTAATTGACAAAATGTTTTTAAAAAATTAAAAATATAAAAAAGAGTGAGAGATGGCAAGTGGTGGCAAGTGGCGGCGGAAAACGGTGGTGGAAAGTGGTGACGGTGGGTTATGGGTAGCGGGTGGTGGTGGGTGGTGGCGAGTGGGTGGTGGTGGTGGTGGGTGGGTGATGGTGACGAGTGGTGGGCGATGGTGGGTTGCGGATGGCGGGTGGTGGGCGATGGTGGGTGGCGGATAACGGGTGGTGGCGGGTGGGTGGTGGGTGGGTGGGTGGGTGGGTGGGTGACGGTGGTGGTGATGGTGGCGGTGGTGGTGGTGGTGGGTGGGTGGGTGGGTAACGGTGGCGGGTGGTAGCGAGTGGGTGGTGGTGGTGGCGGGTGGCCGGTGGTGGGTAGTGGTGACAGGTGGGTGGTGGTGACAGGTAGGTGGCGGGTGGTGATGGTGGGTGGTGGGTGGCGGGTAGATGGCGGGTAGTGGTGACGGGTGGTGGGTGGTGGTGGCAGGTGGGTGGCGGATGGCGGGTGGTGGTGGGTGGTGGTGGTGGTGGTGGGTAGGTGGGTGACGGTAGCAGGTGGTAGCGAGTGGGTGGTGGTGGTGGGTGGTGGTGGGTGGTGGTGGTGGGTGGGTGGGTGACGGTAGCAGGTGGTAGCGAGTGGATAGTGGTGGTGGTGGTGATGGTGATGGTGGTAGGTGGTGGGTGGTGGTGGCAAGTGGGTGACGGGTGGGTGGTAGTGGTGGGTGGTAGGTGGTGGCGGCGGGTGGGTGGCAGGTGGCTGGTGGGTGGTGGTGGTGGGTGGCTGGTGGTAGCGGGTGGTAGTAGATGGGTGCTGATTCAGAGTAAATTTTACTTAGAATGACAGTAAAATTTTACTCTGGTATTGTGTGCTTTTATTATTTGTTTTTGAACTTGTATTGATAGTAAAATTTTACTTTGATTGACAATAAATTGACAATAAATTTTTCTGCGTTATTGAATGATTGTCTATCCAACTTTCTGATTTGCTTTGTAGTTGAATTTTGACACTTAAAAATATTTTTTTAGTGTGGTTGAATTAGTTACATGTAAAGGAACTTATAATGAAATTTGTTCAGTAGGAGTGAAGGTTTAGAGTAAAATTTTACTATAAAAAATAGTAAAACATTACTTTATTTAACATGAAAGTAAAAGTTTACTGTATTGTAGAGTAAATTTTACTAAAATGAAAGTAAAATTTTACTATCAGACACAATAAATGAGTCTTATTGGAAAATATTTCCAACCTCCACCAAAATTTACTGCAATACACAAACTCCTTGTTACCTTATCAAGCAATCTCTGTGTAAAAATAATCTAACAACAAAACTACATATATTATCAAGATTCACAAGTATAACCTGTATCATTCTATTCTATCCATAACGATGTTCGTTCTTAGTCAAAACAACATTCTGCTATAATAATGTATTAATCACCAAACCACAATAAAATTTACTAGAACTATAGGCTTACCATGTATCATCTATTACTCTTTTAGCATTCTTTTACTTGCATTTACTCTTTCAGCATTCTTTCATTTACAAAAGACAAAAGTACATTCATCATTCACATCAAATACAAAAAAGTAGTTCCCAAAAGTTGTCCACATCGTCGCTCTTGAGGTCTTATTCCTCGGCTATTTTTGTTTTGAGGTTGAACTGTTCCTCACTCTTTGTTTTTGGAGAATCATTAAAAATTGATGCACTATTAATGCTCGAAAATTGTTAATTTCATCATCTTCCGTAGACTTTGCAATAGGCTTGTCTCTCATGATTTGACGCATGATATAATCTACAAGAATTCCACAATCAACACTGTTAATAGAAAATCAAGATCTTGTTAGATTTACTCAAATTTGAAAAATAAATGAAGAATAATGCAAAACATAAAAAAATAAAAATAAAAAATAGAGTGGGAAGGGGAAACATAAAAATGCACAAATATTGTAATGAAACAGTGAAGTTTTATTGTGAAAATAAAAATTTACTTTGATTAGAAGTAAATTGGAAGTAAAATTTTACTTTAAAAATCATATGTTACACTAATTTGCTTTAGTCATATAAGACATAAACACTAGCCAATAACCCAAAAATAGAGATTTCATGAAATAAACCCCATGAATGAAATCTTAGAATACAAACTAAACCCAAGAAGATCTAAAGAATACGAAAACCAAAACTCTCTTAATTCAATCTGCAATCTACAATATCAACTGAACAAACTAAAATTCACCATAAGTGTAAAAATCTCATAAAAATTGTCACGCCCCCAAAATAAACACAATAATCCAACTCCAAACAGTAGTATAAAGTACCATAAATAAGATGTGAAGTTTTCATTAATCAAAGTTCATTTACAAATGATGATACATGTGATATACATTCATAAATTCTACCCTGAATCTATAGCATGTGGTATCAACTAAGAGATCAACAAAAATAAATGCCCTACAGGCTTACAGCTTTCTAAGACTATGCTTGGTTACAACAAAAGTGAGGCTAGCTCAATACAAATAAAGCCCTTGGCTATACAAAAGAAAATAAAACAAAAGGAAGCTCTTCCTCCAAAGTCCCTCCAAACTATTGTCTTGGCGGAAGCATATCACCAACACCTGAAAATGGTTTTTCCCAAATAGGATGAGCCAAAACCCAATAGAGACAATCTAACACAATATATGAATTTTAACAAAGATATAAGTACAATGTACATATACAATGCCTGTGACAAAACGTTTATATTCCGTATGATCATAAAGTACCAAATTTCATATCTCAATCCATGAGCCAATTTCATTATCTTTCAGACAACCCAACTAAGGCTACAACTCAGTGGTTCTCAATCCAACCCAATTAACACATAAACATTACAATTTGTTATTTTATAGGAAATTTGTCCGTGAGATCGGCACCCATGTATACGCACGGTTTCGGGACTTTCACCCTGGACACACAGGCCAATTAATTTCAATGGAGTCCATCCCCTATCTCCTCCCAGACATGAAGTACATCCCCTTTCTCCTCACAAACATCATACATATACAATGTATTTAAAACATAGCCATATTCAATGACAACTAACAAGAGATTAGTTTCAATTCACCTAATTCTCATGCAATTTCTACAACAATCATAGCTATCCTCTACCGATAGCCCAATACAAATATTTCTAAACAGATTTCAATCTCAAGACAGATAAATTATTCAAAATTTCACGGGTGAGGGGTAATACATATCCAACTCCACCATTCACAAATATATTCATCTGATTTCACATTTACAATACCAATTCCATTTATTTCTACAAAATAAATATTTGAAACATTTTAGGGCAAGCTCCTCTCTTTCTCAAATATAAACACAATTGCCCAAAATCAACTGTTTTGCTACAATATAACCTCATATTCAACCCATAACCATCTATAACTCATTTACTTAGAAACCCCCTCTTTTGATTTTAAACCCAAACCGTAAGTTTGCTCAAAATACTCCCAAGTCCCACCATTGTTACACAACGTTCAATAACTAGTTAAAAACCATATGAAAGTGTAGAAAAATCCATGCCTCAAAGAGAGAAGACGAGCAAAGCAAAGATGAAACTCCAATGACACCGAAACGAAAGTCTATTCGGATCAGAACGATGCCCTCGAGGTGCTCTACCTTTTTATCAAAGGGGGTAAGGTGGAGCAACCACTAGATCTAGATGGAAATGTAGAAAGAAGGTAAGTTTAGAGAGAGAGTGTTTCAACTTTAGGGTTTGGAAGGAAATATATCTAAAAAAGTGATGTAAAAAGTCACATTCGCGATCTGATATACAGTCCGCTCGAGCGCAAGAATTGAAGCTCGAGCGTCAGACACAATAAGTTGTTCCACTTGAGCGCAAGAAGTGACGCTCGAGCACAGAATACACACATCTAGTAGTTTTGCAGACAAAAGAATATCGCTCGAGCGCAATAATTACTGCTCGAGCGCACAACCGCTCGAGCGTATGAAATTTCGCTCGAGTGTAGAATACACTCTCCCAGTAATTTTGTAGACCTGTAAAAGTACTGAGACTTCGCAAAGTCCGTTCGAGTGCAAGAAGTGCCACTCGAGCGGAGGAGAAAAAATCTGGGCGACAAATGTTTAGAAACTTAGCAGCCAACTTGTACCAAACACAACCACAACAACCCAAAAGACTGTGGAAGCCGAATTTCCTTGGATCAATAGAGACGAATGGACCAGTCCGGTCCAGAACATAGCCTCTATTCGGCATTGATCCTAGTCAATTGAAGACCAGTCCGGTCCAGAACATAGCCTCTATTCGGCATTGATCCTAGTCAATTGAAGAGCAGAATAAAATAGTCGACATTCGGAGCAGTAGAAGAAAGGCCGAGTAGAAGTACATGTAAAGTACCAGGGATGGGCCAAGCCCTAAGGCCCAAGAGAATACTATAAATACAGGATCTTCAGTCAGAGAAAGGTATGTGAGAACCATTACGCTTAACTTAAAATACAAGTAATCCAGAGTGTAGCGACTGACTTGCCCGTCGGAGTACTAATTCTGGCACCCTCGATCGGAGTGTTTATTCATTTTCAGGTGACTAGCAAAGGATCCCGAGCGTCCCCCAAGATCAGAAGAGTATTTCCAAACCACTTCTCTACAATTGGCGCCGTCTGTGAGAATACTCAAATACATCCATGGCGGGCGTAACGGAGGACCCTCTGATAGTCACTGATGAAACTACGCAGAGAGACGACCTCACTCCAACAAACATGCTTGGACCGGAGACTATCCTCGCAAGATGCGCTTTGAACTTCGCCTCACCCTCGACTTCAGAGCATGAGGCAATGCAAGCGATCATGGAATAAGCAAAGCAAAACGAACAGAGGTTGGAGAACATGATCGCTGAGAACAAACGTCTCCGTCAGGATTTGGCCTTGGAAGTGGCAAAGTCCAAATGAGCCGTACGCCAAGATCCGGAACGACCTCGAGCCCGACAACAGAACACTGATAGGGACTCTGACTCATTATCCTCGGAGCCCAAGAAGAAGGAATGACAGGAAACTTCCAATTCCTCTGAAGAAAGTCTACGTATAAGGCATAAGTGCAGAAGAAATAGTTCAGATGATGAAGACCAGCATGATCCCTTTGTACGACGGATCGCTAGGACGGTTCTGCCCAAAAAGTTCAAAGCTCCGTCGTTCACTCTCTATAATGGAAAATCAGACCCCACCGATCACATCCGTCACTACAAGCAAGCCATGACATTGCATGCAGACGACGAGGCCCTTATGTGCCGAATATTTCCCAACAGTTTAGGACCATTGGCTGTCAGGTGGTATTATAAACTGGAGCCGGCTTCAATCAAAAGCTTCCATCAATTATAGAAATCCTTCAGAGCTAGATTCATCACCAACGAGGTCCAGCCGAAACAAGCCGACTCTCTCTGGGCAATGTAGATCTAGCCAGGAGAAACCCTAAGAGCGTATCCGGCGCGCTATTGGGAGTGCTTTAATCTTGTTGATACGCTTGCAAAGACTCCATGGCTATCACCACCTTCAAAATGGGTTTGCATCCTGACAGTGCTCTTCGCAGTTCTTTGACTAGAAGACCCCCCAAAACGGTCTAGTCGTTGATGAAGAAAGTTGAAGAATACTACAAAGTGGAAGATGACGCCTTGCGGGTTAAAACCGGAAACACGGCCAACAAGACGGCTCCTTCTGAAATTGCTCAGCCAATAAATTCTGTACCACCTCGGAGCCCTGAACCACGGCATCGGGCCAAACGAGACAAGAGAAGGGATTCTCGCCGATCGAGTGACCAATGCTCTAGCCGAGCAAATGAACAACTGCAAGTTGACAGCAGGCGCACGAGGCGCGCCGACAAGAAATATACGGAGTTGACAGAGCCTATCAGTGCGGTTATGTCCAAAATCCAACACCTTCCGTTCTTCAAATGGCCGTCGAAAATAGTAGGACCTCCCGACACACGAAGACGGGATAAGCGGTGTGAGTATCACAAGGATCATGGCCATGATACTGAGAGTTGTTATGCATTGAAGGATCACCTGGAGGAATTGGTATAAGATGGCCGGCTACAACAGTACGTCTGAAAAGGCAACCCAACCAAAGTAATAGCCTTAAGACAGGATTCCTCTCCGATCGGCGTGATCCACATAATATACAGCCTGCCAATGTCATCCACGGTGCACACGATTCAGTCAAATCCCGACCCTCAAAATCAACTCACTCTAGCTAAACGGCCCCATGAAGCTGGGAGCATTGCTTTTGATGATTTAGATTTGGCCGGAGTGACACTTCCCCACATCGATCCCTTGGTAACTGAGTTACGCGTAAACCGATTCACAGTTGAGCGCGTACTCATTGATCCGAGCACATCGGAGGTTATGTACTACAGGACATTCACCAAACTCGGCTTCTCCGAATCGGATCTCTCTCCGGTCCCTTATCCACTATTCGACTTCAACGCCAATCCAAAGTACCCGTTGGGAAAAATCACACTACCCGTTCGAACGGCCTCCCGAACAGTGGATGTGGAATTCTTGGTCGTCAAGCTGTCATCGCTGTACAATCTCATCATGAGGCGATCTTGGTTGCATGTTATGCAGGCCGTGCCAAGCACCTATCATCAGCTGCTACGCTTCCCAACAGAACGCGGCATTGAGCAAATCTGTGGCTCTCAGAAATCGGCACAAGCATGTTATCTCCTTGCTCAAAAGACACCAAAGGAGTTGCAAGTGAACTCTATTGAGGTAACAGATCGGGAGAGCCTCGACGATGTTGGGCGGCTCCCAAATGAAAAGGCCACAGAAGACCTAGATCGAGTCGAAATCAACGACAACCCAGACAGGTTCTTCATGGTTGGCGCCTCCCTCAATCAAGCCGATAGACAGCAGCTAATTTCTTTCCTACTCGGCAACCTCGATGTATTTGCGTGGACTCCATATGAGATGCCAGGTGTAGATCCGTCTGTTTCACAACATCGTTTAAATGTTGACCCTAAATGCAAGTCGATCATTCAGAAAAGCCGGCAATCAGCATTGAAGAGGTTGACCGGTTGCTTGATGCCGGGGCAATCAAGGAAGTGACTTACCCTATATGGCTCTCTAATACTGTGGTTGTGAAGAAGAAAAATGGGACCTGGCGAGTCTGCGTTGATTTCACAGACCTAAATAAAGCCTGCCCCAAAGATTGTTTTCCTCTCCCCAGGATAGACCAACTGGTAGATACTACAGCACGTCATTAGTGTATGAGCTTCCTTGATGCCTACAGAGGCTATCATCAAATTGCCATGCATCTGGAGGACCAAGACAAAAATGCATTCATCACCCCAAGAGGAACCTATTGCTATAAGGTTATGCCTTTTAGGCTGAAGAATGTAGGGGCAACTTACCAGAGACTAGTCACTACCATGTTCAAGGAGCAACTCGGCCACACTATGGAAGTGTACATTGACGACATGGTGGTCAAATCCAAGGAAGAGCAGAATCATATAGCCGATCTGGAAGAGACATTCGGCATTCTACGCAAATATGGAATGAAGCTGAACGCTTCCAAATGTGCGTTTGGGATCGGCTCTGGAAAATTCTTGGGTTACATTGTCAACCACCGAGGAATCGAAGCCAATCCAAGGCAAATCACAGTAATCCTGGAACTCGGCTCCCCTGGATCGGTCAAGGAGGTTCAGAAGTTAATGGGGATGGCCGCCGCACTTAACAGGTTCATCAGTCGTTCCACGGACCGTTGCCGACAATTCTTTCATACACTACGACAGGGCAAGGCTTTGGAATGGTCCGCCGAGTGCGAAGCCGCTTTCAACGGCCTCAAAACCTACCTCCGATCAGTTCCACTCTTGACAACACCTTCGGCAGGTGACCCGTTCATTTTGTATCTGGCAGTTTCCGACTGGGTCGTCAGCGCCGTACTGATAAAGGAAGAGCTGGAGGAGCAACGGTCGGTATATTATGTGAGCAAGGCAATAGTCGACGCCAAAACACGCTACCTTCCGCTAAAAAACTCATCCTCGCCCTAGTCATGGCGGCAAGAAAACTGATGCATTACTTCCAGGGGTATAGCATTGGGGTGCTAACAGATTACCCCCTCCGATCAGTATTACGCAGTGCGGAAGCATCAGGACGCGTTTCAAAGTGGGCTCTTGAACTAGGCCAGTACGATATTCAATTTCTACATAGAACCTCAATCAAGGGACAGGTGCTTGCCGCCTTTGTTGCCGAATTCACTGGGGGTCTTGCCGACTTCAAGTCTGATGAAATTCGACCGAAGCTGAACTGGAGAATTTATGTTAGGGACATTTGGCAGTTGTACTGTGATGGATCATCCAATCAACGGGGCAGCGGAGCCGGAGTAGTAATCATGGCTCCCGACGGCGCAATAATTGAGCAGGCCGTCAAACTCGGCTTCAAAGAATCAAATAACGAGGCCGAATACGAAGCCCTTCTAGTCGGTTTGAGGAATGCACACCTTCTGGGTGCTTTGCGTTTGCTGATATTTTGCGATTCAAAATTGGTGATCAATCAGCTAAAGGGGGAGTACGGACCGAGAGTCAGGACTGAGTTGGATGGACCCCATTGCTGCATTCCTGTCTTCCGAACAGCTCCCAGTGGACAAAAAAGAAGCGCACAAGCTGCGAAACAAAGCCCTGCGATACTACTTGGATCCGCAAGGAAAGCTTTATAAAAAATCCCTTTCTGGTCCATACTTGGAATGTGTGCATCCGGACAAAGTCGAACAGCTTCTGACTGAAATACATGAAGGCAGTTGTGGCGCCCATTCTGGCAGGTGCTCTTTGGCTCATCGAGCCGTCACACAAGGGTATTACTGGCCGACAATGAGAGCCGATGCTGAATGTTACGTGAAAAAGTGTGAACAGTGCCAGAAATTCTCTCCTTTGACCCACCTGCTTGCTGAAGAGTTAAGCTCCATAACCAGTCCTTGGTCGTTCGCCCAATGGGGACTTGACATCGTCGGACCACTGCCTCGTGCCTCAGGTAACAAGCGATTTTTGATTGTCGCGACAGATTATTTTACAAAATGGGTAGAAGCAGAGGCACTAACGCACATCCGAGATATCGACGTGAAGCGTTTTGTTTGGAGAAACATCATAACACGATTCGGCATTCCAAGAGCACTTATCTCAGACAACGACACCCAATTCGATTGTGGCGTCTACCGAGAGTTGTGCAGCAAGTATGGTATCCGGCCTTACTTTTCCACGCCGGCTTATCCACAAAGCAATGGTCAAGCTGAAGCCTCTAACAAATCCATCTTGGACGGAATCAAGAAGAGGCTGGAGAAAGCTAAAGGCAAGTGGGTCGAAGAATTGCCGAGTGTGTTGTGCGCTCATCGAACTACGCCGAGGCGATCTACTGGGGAAACGCCGTTTGCTCTATGCTTTGGAACCCAGGCAATTATACCCTTGGAGATCGGCCTCCCAACCTTGAAATTAAAAGTTTTTTATATGGGCCAAAATGACATGATGCTAGCCTTGGATTTGATTCTAATTGAACAACGAAGAGACCGTGCCCTTGCATCCATGGCGCGGTATCAGCAGCAGCTTGCTAAGTCGTATAATCAACGGGTTCAGCTGCGCCGCTACACACCTGGAGAGTTGGTTTTGAAGAAAGTACTCCCAGTTGCTAGGAAATCGGCTGATGGAAAACTGGGTCCCAACTGGGACGACCCCTATCAGGTCGATTCGATTGCGGGAGTAGGGGCATATCGACTCAAAGACATGTCTGGAAGGAGCCTGCCACGGCCTCGGAATTCAACGCACTTGCGCAAATTCTATCATTAAACCCGACCTATGGGGAATGATACTAGTTTTTAATGATTCACCATGTACACATTCTAGTTTTGTAATGCAAAGATTCCTGTTTACATATTGCGAAATCCAGTTGAAAAGTGTTCCGATATAAGCCTCCGAATTCGAAGCGCCCTTCGTGGATATCACGATTGGCCAGATAGTCTCTGGATTCAGAGCCTCATCGGTGCATGATGCCTTTGAGCCGAAAAAGCCTCCGGATTCGAAGCGCCCTTCGTGGATATCACGATTGGCTAGATAAAGTCTCCGGATTCGGAGCCTCATCGGCGCATGACGCCTTTGAGCCGAAAAAGCCTCTGAATTCGGAGCGTCCTTCGTGGATATCACGATTGGCCAGATAAAGTCTCCGGATTCGGAGCCTTATTGGCGCATGATGCCTTTGAGCCGAAAAAGCCTCCAGATTCGGAGCGCCCTTCGTGGATATCACGATTGGCCAAATAGTCTCCGGATTCGGAGCCCCATCGACGCATGATGCCTTTGGGCTGAACAAGTCTCCGGATTCGGAGCCAGGGCCGTGCGCAACACTTGTATGCCGAATAAATATTTAATGTAGAATGCTCTGTTATGTCGAGCCGGCAAAAACCGTTTACACTTATTCAATCATAACTCGGGCCGGTCAATGTTTATTCAATCATTTAAAATACATTTATTCAAACATTTATACAATGAAACACAAAACATACAAACACGTGTGTGCCGAATAAAAATTACAACGAAATACAAACATTAAAAACAAAACATTTTTATTCGATCAGCCAATGATTACATAGTTTTGAACGCAATCTGCGTTTGAGCATTACAATGAGTATTTTTATCCGACGTCTCCCTCATCCTCACTCTGCTCGACTTCAATGGCGGAAAAGGGAAAATGATTACGTTGGTATAGTGGCAACGCCGAATCAACGCCCGACGCTCGGAGAGCTTCCGCAGCTTGAAATGCCTTGATCCAACCGTGCTTAAATCCATGATTTTCACATCGGCAAACTTCCTCGGCGAGCTTTTCCTGGGTCTTCTCTATCCCTACTTTCCGGCCATCATGGAAGCCTTTTTCATAAGCCCTCCCCTTTGCGAACTCTATCGCAAACATGCTCGCCGTATCATCATCGGCAAGTGCAGTACTGATAAGCCACTGGGTCACCCTTTCTTCCAAGATTGAGTTAGCCTGTCCGGCTGGTTGTGTCTGAGCGGCCTTGACCTTCCTTAGCTCATGCTCAGCCGCTTTCGCGCGAGCTTCCAAGCTTCGAATACGTTCATCCTTCTTCTCTATTTCTCGTCGGGCAGCATGAAGACACATACCGATTTCGTAGGCGGTGTACAGCCCTTTCACCGCCCTATGAACTCCCTCTCGAAACACCTCAAAGTCCGGTCAACCAACCATTAACTGCTGGACTTTTACCGGAAAGATCTGTCGTGCAAACTCGACCGCCATGTTTGGGTCCCGAATGATGGAATCTGCCTCTGTCATCGATCTGTTCCCCACGAAAACAAAAAAGCTGAATGGGCATGGTGGCCCACTAGCCTCACTTCGCAAACAAAAGGAGCTCCCCCGCTGGCGCTTTTCCTTCCTTGGTGACCTACTTCGTCGACGCGGAGAATGGCACCTCTTGTGTTCTGCAGATGCCCTATCCCCTGTGAGGAGAGGTTCGCCACTTCGATTCATTGTTGAGTCGAGCTCCGCCAACATCCTACCCTCTTTTTTACTATTAAAGAAAAGTCTGGTTGACATTCACGCTTTTCTGGCCACGAAAGACGAGCAGAATCGAGTCGCTTTACGAAACCTAGATGGAATTTCTCAACCCCTTTTTAATCACTCAGGAGTGCACCCCACTCCCGAGGCGACATCATCAATGCGCGCACTCCAGCAGCCACCAATATTCAGCATTATTGATTCATTCCGATCTAGTAGTTCTATTCGGCTTTTGGAGTTCATACATTGGCTACGGCAAAGGCAGATTTATTAATCTGATCGGCAAAATACCTAAGCCTAATGCCGACTGATTTTTGCCGCAGCCACTCCATGAACTAGTTCTATTCGGCTTTCGGAGTTCATACATTGGCTGGGGCAAGGGCAAATTTATTAATCTGATCGACAAAATACCTAAGCCTAATGCCGACCGATTTGTGCCGCAGCCACTCCATGAACTAGTTATATTCGACTTTCAGAGTTCATACATTGGTTGGGGCAAGGGCAGATTTATTAATCTAATTGGCAAACTACCTAAGCCTAATGCCAACCGATTTGTGCCGCAGCCACTCCATGAACTAGTTCTATTCGGCTTTCGGAGTTCATACATTGGCTGGGGCAAGGGCAGATTTATTAATCTGATCGGCAAAATACCTATGCCCCACGAACTAATGATGTTTGGCAAGTCTACACGAAATAGTTTTACCCAAAATACCAAAAAAAAACAGTAATCTTCATTGATAACTACAATTAAATACAGGAAATAATGCAAGGTAAGGGAAATATTCATTCATAAATTGATTACAGCATAGTCATCATTTTATACATGAAAATTACCCCAAGCAAATAGTTGTCTACTAAGAAAACAAAACATGATTACAAAAAGATACATTAAAAATACCTAAAGTGATCCCCAAATCAATCCTCGGGATCAGACTCAAGCGGCTCAACATCCACTTGCTTGTATGGAATCGACATGTCCAATGTCACTCCAACAGCAGCAAGGGCTTTGAGCCAGCCATGTTTGGAATCCTCGATTCTCGAATTTGGCGACATCTTCTACATAGTTTTCAAGAGCGGCGCCCTTCCCAGCCTCGAATGCTTCAGATGCCTCGGAGTTGGCTTTTTCCTTCGCCACCTTCGACTCTGCCAACTCGGCCTCCAACTTGGCAAGCGCCTCCTTGGCTAACTTGAGCGATTCCTCGTTCATGTTGGCCCCTCTCCTCGGCTTCTGCTCCTCTCCTCGGCTTCTGCTCTGAGCTGGTCAGCAGCCCTCGCCCTTTCCTTCTCAACTTCGGCCCGCGCACTTTCCATTGTCGCTTTCATCGCCTCAAACTCGGCCCTACTCCGCTGACCCTCCACTTCCGACTGCAAACGGCCAATCCTTTCAACGGCATCATGCTGGCGACGGCCTAATTCGGCTATCCTTCCAACCGTCTGCAAAACAAGTTGGGATCGTCACATACCAAGAAATACCGCTTGCAAACAAAACCAAAACAAGGAGTTAGAATGAAGTTACATACCAGGAGGGCCGACTGGGCAGCTAATGCTATCGCTACCAAATCCGGCTCTACCCAAAAGGTTGCCTTGTCAGTCGGCAATGAGACCAAGGCAGCCAAGCTCAACGCCACAGCAGGATCCTTCAAGGCCGACGCTTCGGAGGAGATCGGCGTGTTTTTTATCTTTGGTTGAACAACGAAAGGAACAACCACATCCGATTCCTCCAAGCGTGGCCGTTTATCGACAGGGTTCTCCTCAGAGCCGGTATCGCCCTCAGCAGCACGTTTCTCTCCGCGATCTGAAATCGGTTGCTCTTCTGGATTTGGTCGATCGGCCGCCTTTTCTGTCTCGGCTATGTCAACGTGAGTCGTTTCTTCCACAACAATAGGTTCAACAGATTCAGTCGGGACAAGCCCACAACGGATGGCCTCGGCTTTCTGTCGAGCGGCCATGCGTTCGGCGTTTCTCTTTCATGCCATCTGCGTGAGACTTTTCCTAGCCATACCCTCAGAATAATCGTCGGAAAGGTCTCCCAAATTTGTAAAAATATCTTCGAAGGCGTCCCCTCGGCCTGATGTAGACGGAGGGTCAGACGAGTTCAATCTGGTTGCCTCAAAGGCCGAGTTAATAGCTTCGTCAACTTCAACTGCCAACCGGTCTGGGTCCTCGATGATTCGTTTGGCCGTTTGTTCTTCTACGTGTTCAGAATCGGATGTTTCTAAACCAATCTGTCTCAAGTTTTTGAAGCTGGGGAAGATGAGGGCTATAAGACGATTGTCGCCTTGCGGGATCGGAATGTTGTCTGCCGCCGAGAATGTCGTGTAAGTCGGCTCGTACCGCAGCAGAATGTGAGCCGCCCTCCCTTGTTTTTGAAGGTTTGGACAGCCGACGAACTGTAGCACGGTTTTAACTGCTGCAAGCACAACGTCATCGTCTGAAACTAACACTCTCCTCAAGTCGTTGCCTGCATAAACAAAACGATTAGATGTGCATAGTGCCGAATACATACATGGAAATAACAGAAACAAAAGTGATCTAATTGGCCACCTGGTTCGGCTTTTCGCCTTGGCACAGGGTCTAGGCGATCTTCACCTTCACCGAATTCCCAATTGCCGCGGACAACGACCATCACGTCATCGACACGCTTGCCAGAGCTGGCAAGCATGGTTACTAAGTGATGATCAGTATCCTTGGCTCTAAGAAAGTAGCGTCCTAGCCGGCCAGTGGATTTGGCTAGAACATAATAGTGCCGAATGGCAGGTATACCTAAATTAATTCTAAGACGTCGATTTAGCTCTACAATTCCCATTATGATGCGAAAGAAATTCACGTTGGGCTGGAAAGGGATTAGACACCAGTATCGAAGAACAACCCTCAAAAATGGGTGAAGGGGAAAGCGGACTCCGCCCTCAGTAATTGATAGAAGAGGAAAGACGATTGTGCTCTCATCATCCCTCTCCATATCAGTGGTGCTGTCTGCCAAAAGTGACAGATGGACGTCATCGGGGATGGAAAAATAGCGTCGAAAGCCGGAGATTCGATCCGCTGAACGGAGCTCCTTCAGATGTTTTGCCATTTTTGGCCAGCCCAAGGATTATGGAAAACTAAAAGTAGACGAGGAAGCGGGATCAAAAATGAAGGAGAAGACAACTTACAGGAGATGAAGGGAAAGACGAGAAACAAAGAGTTGCAGAAGCCGCGAAGTGAAAGAGTTGCACTAAAAGGCGAGCTAGATATCTTTGAGTATTTAGAACATACATTCAAAGAGACAATTTCAAATCACATTAAATGGAGGCAGTGTACGAAGGGGCAGGAAATTGTTACAATGACCAAAAAGCGTGTACGCGTTCTGACATGCATTGGGAAAAGGATTAACCGCCGAATTTTTTGACTTCTCAGGCTAGAAGCCAAACACGCCGACTAACTGATGCTAGTGGAGTGTTTGGGGGCCAATTGTGGGAGCTGAATTTCCTTGGATCAATAGAGATGAATGGACCAGTCCGGTCCAGAACATAGCCTCTATTCGGCATTGATCCTAGTCAATTGAAGAGCCGAATAAAATAGTCCGCATTTGGAGCAGTAGAAGAAAGGAAGAGTAGAAGTACACATAAAGTACCAAGGATGGGCCAGGCCCTAAGGCCTAAGAGAATACTATAAATACAGGATCTTCAGTCAGAGAAAGGTATGTGAGAACCATTACGCTTAACTTAAAATACAAGTAATCCAGAGTGTAGAGACTGACTTGCCCGTCGGAGTGCTAATTCCGGCACCCCCGACCGGAGTGTTTATTCCTTTTCAGGTGACTAGCAGAAGATCCCAAGCGTCCCCCAAGATCAGAAGAGTATTTCCAAACCACTTCTCCACAAAGACAACTCAAGGGACAACAAGGGGAAGAAGAGATGAACAACAACATTAAATCATGAAACCTGAGTTCGGAATACAACAAAAAGTTGAGTCAAAACTGGAATCGCTATAAAAATGTACAATCATTGTAATAAAACGATAAAGTTTTACTATGAAATTAGAAGTAAATTTTTACTCTGATTGGATTGTCATTTAATGCATTTTCTCGATAATTCAACAACATTGCACTATGCAGTCCAATCTTTTATCGACCAAGCAGTTCTATCATCACTTCAATTGAATTTGAATGTAAAATCACTCATTTTATGAAGAACTTAACAACATTGCAACATGCAATATCTATGAACCAGAAATCGAGATCAAGAACACAAAAAAAAAAAAAAAAGTATAGTAAGCTCATCTTTAACTTTGTTATAGAAAGGGCAAGCTTCGTATTGATAAAGAACAACCTCCTTGGCAACAAGCTTAGGAGGATGCTCCTTAGCATACGCCTCCTGAGACAATGACTTGGCTCCAGGGACGGTGACTAGAGCTCCAGTGAGTTTGAGAGACGTGATTTTGGCCAAGCTGCTAGATAGGGAGACATAAAACCAATGGCGGCAAGAGGAGAAGCTGGTGGCACCGTCGCCCACAGCAGTTCTGTACAAGACGATGTCGAGGAGGCGGTGGTGGAATGAGGGTTTTCGATTTAAAGGTTTCGAAGTCGAGGGTTTCGAACGAAGAAACAAAGCGAGGAAGAGAAAAACAATTCAATTGCTTCAAATTTTGCCCATTTATATTAAAGGGCATTTCAGTATTTTCATCCTATTTTTTTAATCTAAGGGGGTTTTGGGAGCAATAATATATTCTGTATCCTTTACACAAAACAGGCTCAATAGGAGGGGATTTTTACAAAAAATCCCATAATAATATAAGGATAAATTCCACAGACATCTCCAAAGGTTTAGAAAAAAGACTGGGCTTCCCTTCAGGCCATTATCTAAATTGTAAGGTATTATTAAGGCTCGTAAGGTCCATGCGATTCTTATTTTGATAATCGAACCATTTATTTTGTAGAATATTTGGTGTATATTATTCACAAAAAAGTTAAATCGATCTGATATTTGTAATCTATTCAATTTATTCTTGAAGATAGAATCACGAATAATCACTGTTTGGATACATATTCAATATTAATTTTTAATTTTTCCAAAAGTGACAAATAAGTTTGATAAAAATAAACATAAAAAAATATTTTCTAAATTAAAAAATTACTTTTGTTCAAAAATATTTAAAAATATATTTTTAAACTTAAATTGTTGAAATTATTTTTCAATTTAAAATTAACATTTTTGTGTTTATTTTCATCAAACTAATTTCTAGTTCTTGGAAGAAAATTGTGAAAGTAATTTCTTAAATGATCCAAATTATTAAATATATTTAAGAAAAAAATATTGTTCAAAAAAGATAGAATCATAGAAAATGATTTTTTTTTTTTTTTTACCAAACTATTTTATTTTTAAAAAAAAAATAGAAGACAAAATTTGAAAACTCAACCAACATTGTATATTTCAACTTCAAAAATAGTTATAAAAATTAGTTTAAAAAAAATCATATAGTATATTTCAACTATATAAATAGTTATAAAATAGCAAAAATTGGTCTCTCTCTCTCTCTCACACACACACACAAAAGAAAAGAAAAGGACTTCACGTAGTATATTTCAACTTTAAAAATATTTGTGCAAGGTGAAAGTCCAATCTATGTGTGAGTACAAATTCAATCCGTGTAGGGTGTAAGTCAAATCTATTTGTGGTCCAAGTCCATTCTATGTTTATTTTTTGAGAAATTCTAATATACACCCCTTTGAAAAGGGTATATCATATGCACCTCTAGTTATGTCATTTTCTTCTTTAGTTATGACTAATGTTCTTCTATAGTTATAACATTATTTAAGTTATGCCTCATGTTGTGTTTAATTGTGATATTTTTTCTTTTTTTAGATTATGACTCAGAAAATATGAAGTTATGCTATTTTTTTAGTTCTAAGGTGTATATAGTGTACACTTTTTGAAGGGTATGTACCATAATATTTCTCTTATTTTTATCAAACTTATTTGTAACTTTTGAAAAAAATTAAAAAGTAATATTAAAGACGAATCCAAACAGTGATTATTCGTGTTTCTATTTTAATATTCAAGTAATTTAAAGCAGTTCATATTCATTTTTTATTTCATATATTTTTTAATTACACGTCTCATTTTTTTAAATATTTCAAAATGATATAAAATTTTAATTATTTTTAATTAATTATTTTAAAATTATTATTAAATATATTTAATAGTAATTTCATTTTAAAGATATCATGGATAAGTTTTAATAAAATTAATTTTGTAAAAATCAAGTTTATAGTTTAAAAGTTGGAAAATATTTGAGACTCAACAAAAATTTTCACAATTTGACTCATACTGAGATAGTATGATAGGTATCAACTTTTTACTGCAGTTGATATTTGTGAAATTTGTTGGAACAATCTTCTGTGTAAATAAAATAAATTGAAACTAAATCAAACAAAATAAAATAAAACTTACAGAATTTATTTTGTCGAACCAAATGAAAAAATAAAAGACCAAGTCGAGTGTATGATACTCTGTCCTTAAGACAGATTCGCTCCGCTTCGGTGCTTACGGACTAATGGCATTTATCTCCCAGGATAAAATGATCTTCACAAACTTGTAGTAGCACTCCACACAAATTTGTACAGCGAACTAGAACCTTGTGTTCTTATACTCTCTTTTAAATTTACTCTAAAACTAGAATGAAGAATTAATAATGCAATGGAGAAAATTGGACAGCAAATATATAAGTTGCAGATTGATTGTTGGATATTCTAACACTGCTGGAATGTTGGTATTTATAGGCACAAAAAGCCCTGTCCGAACAGGTGTGAATCTGTCTAACAGATTCAGTTTTGAAAGTGAACAGATGCAACCTATTTTGAATTCAAACAGATTCTGTCCGTTGCTCTTGAAACAGTTTTTTTCAAACAATTTGAAAAAGTATCCGTTGGTGGACAATGTTTTAAACTGTTGAAACAGTTTTTTTAAAAATTGTTGGAATAGTTTTTGGAAGAGGTACAACTTTAGGAAAACAAAAATTTGAATTTAAATTTCAAATTGAAATTGAAAAAATTCAAATAATTTTTTTTCCAAAAAATTAATAGTAGAATCGACCCGACCCCGGCCCAGACGGACGGCGCGCGCGTGTGTGGTGGTTTGGGCTAAGGTTCACTTTATCCATAACTCCTCCCTTATACAAACTTGGGGTGCCCCTTGGGGCCAAACCCAAGTGTTGTAGGCTAGAGTTTATATACTCAACAAAACTCTCTTAAAGTTTCAATGTGGGACAAGCCTCACAAGCAAACCTACATTTAAAACTTTAAATGTTCAATTCCACGAACCCGAAAACAACGTCATGTTCCCATTCACTCATAAATGGTTTTGACAAACCGTCTTCACCGTGTGACTTGCCACGCGGCAAGGAACACTTCACCTCTTCAGACCCGCCCCAAAAGACATTCGAGGCCCACTCAATTTTGGGCTCAAAGTTGGCCCAAAATAAGCCTAATAAACCAATTTTCCAACAAAATTTACCCACTGTTTTGTAATGATCTTTTTCTGTTATCATTGCAGATAATTCCCCCCAACTAAAAATAAATAAACATGAGTTATAATTAAGAGGACAGTAGTTTTTAAATCATAATCAAAATAATATCATATCTAATTTGATTCAACAATTAAAATTGAATGTATTAAATAATAATCAATTAAATCAGTTTGATAATTATAATTGATATCACTTAAAATTTTAAGTACTTTTAAACTGTAAGTTAAAACTTCAGAAAATTTTAAATTATATAAAACTTACTTAATTCTGACTAAATTTCTAAATACTAAACTTAAGTATAGATATACACTATTATAAGCTCACTATCATTACCACCACCACCACCACCACCACCACCACCATTGCTATTGCTACCACTATCAACACCATCACTATGGCTATCACCGCTGCCATTGCCATTGCTGCCGCTGCCGCCGCCGCCTTCATCACTATTGTCACTGTTTCTACGCCACTATCATTTTACTACTACTACTACTACTACCACCACCACTACCATTACCATAAACGCTACAGCTACCACCACCACCATCACCATCACCATCACCATCACACTATCACCACTACCATCATCACAATATAAAAATTAAAATATACAATTTGAAAATAAGAAATAATAAATTTGATTTAAAAAATTTAAGTGCCTCTTAAAATATAAGTTAAAACTTAAGAAAATCTTAAGTCATATGAAATTTACTTAGTTTTGACTGAATTTATAAATATTAACTATAAGTATTGATGTACACTATTATAAACTCATTACCACTACCACCACCATCACAACCATCACCATCATGCCACTGTCACTACTACTATCACCACGACCACCATCGCTATTGCCACCACTACCATGCCACCGCCACCACAATTACCACCGTTACTACTACCGCTGTCATCACCATCATGCCACCGCTATCACTACAATCGCCAACACCACCACTACCATGCCAACGCCATCACTACTATCACCGTCGTCACCATCACTGCTATCATTTTTTATTTTTTATTTTTTGATGACCCGGAAACCGTCAAGGCATGGTTCATTTATGACTCAGCCCTACAAGCCAACCCGGGGAGAATGTCGAGGAACCTACCCCTCACCTCCCAATTTCAGTCAAGGGCTACAGGAGATTGATATAGGTTTTGAACCTTTGGTCACACAGGCCGTTACCTTACCAACTCATCCAATCCTTGGGGTTCCACCACTTCGATCTATTACCACCTTCATAACCATTGTCATTATTGTCATAAGCTTCACCATCATTTTACTACCACCATACCACCACCAACATGACATTGCTACCACCATCACCACTACCACCATCATCACAATACAAAAATTGAAATATACAATTTGAAAATAATAAATTTTAAATTTGATCTTATATATATATCAAACAACTTATTTTTAGTTTAATACTTAAAATTTTATCAAATACGTTTTCAGCTTAAAAAATCTTGTATTCAATTTTTAATATTTAATTTTCAATTTTTCAGTTTTATCAAACACCGTCTAATAGTACAATACCATAGATGATAACAAAAAGATCCACTAAAAAATATATATTGATAAAAGAAGGGCATATTTTACCCCCCTAATTATTGTCTCATATCACTTTACTCTCTTGAACTAAAAATTATAACACTTTACCCCTTTTACGGGTAATTCTATTTCCACACACTACTTCCTCTCTTTCCACACACTTAATGATTTTTTTTTATTACATTTTTGTCTTAAAATTGAATTACCAAAATATCCCTTTCTCAAAATCCTAACTTTAACTTTCTAAAACCATCAATTTCCACCATCACCATCCATGACCGAGTATATGAACTACGAACAAGTATATGAACTGCAAGTAAAATTAAAAGATTCTCAAACAAATTTTTGTAATTGTAAATAGGATAAATTACACTTACACCCTTGAGGTTTGGGTTTAATACATATCACCCCCTGATGTTTGGGAAATTACACTAACCCCCCTGTCATTGTAATTATTTAGACAGAATGAAGACATTGAACTCATGCACTCTCTCTCTTTTTGCTTTGCTTTAATTTCTTTTTTTTTTCCCCTTTCCTTTACCTATTTTTTTAATGTAATTTCCTCTGTTTTTCTATTAGGAGTTATTACTTTTTATATAAGCATGGGGGTTTGTGAAATGAAATTATTAACCACAGGGGGTGGGTAGTAATTGAACCAAACCTCAAGGGGTGTCAATGTAATTTACCCTTGTAAATATAAGAAAAAGTATACTTTTGCACAGAGATCAGAAAAATATTATTGTAATCCAATCAACAGAGGCACATCTATGCAAAAATATGTGAAACATGTTCCACCAGAAACTGAAGGTTTTACCTTCGTCTTAAGGTCATTAATAACCTCTCCAATAGTGCTATGTTTGGGCAATCTTATAGTAGTGGACCGACATGTCTGATAGATGTTCCACTTCTCGATACTTAATTGGCTGGGGCTTAGGTTACTAGGAATAGTAGAGGTGCCGCCGACGGCGACAACAACGATGGTGGCTTGTTAGGGTTAAGGTTTGGAGGATGAAGATAGTAAGGGTATTTTTAGTATGGTAGGATGTGTATTGAGTGAAAGTTGATAATTTAAATTTATTTAGTGCGTGTATCGAGAAAAGATGTAGAAAGAGAGGAAGTAGGGTGTGAAAATAGAATTTCTCTTTTCTTTATCCATAAGGACAAATTTAGGTAAAATGACCAAAATATCCTTTTGTATATATACCATATACACGGTTACACCCACACTCCATCTCTCTCCCTTTCTTTCTCTTCCCTCTCGTTCCCTCTCTTTCCTCTCGTTCCCTCTCTTTCCTCTGCCTTACTTGGTTCTCACTCTCTTTCTTCTCTCACTCACACGGCGACGGCAACGCCGATGCCGATGCCGTTGCCTCAGTGACTGCTGCGACCACCACCTTCTATCGTTGCCCTCTCTTTTTTTCTCTCCTCGATTCGCCGATCGTTCTGCCACTCACCTCCATCCATGTCTCTCACGAAGTTTCCACCATCACAAACTACTACTATAGTCGATGACTGGACATCAACGTGGCTCACCTTCCATTATCGTCTCCCCGAGTATCTCAGATCTAAGATCTGTTGTTGTATATCTGAGGCTTTGCGACGTGTAGTCCAATTCTGATGATCTCAAATCTACCGCAAAGGACCGATCCACTACTGTCGCTTCTCCTTCATCGCTGCTATTGTCTCACTGGAATTTGATCCGCTGCCGTTGTGAAAGAAATCCTAAGAAACATTCTCCGATGAGGAAAAGTAATGGATTATGATTTATATCATGAATACTTACAAAATGAGGAAAAGTAATACAATAATACCCTCCCAAAAGATGATATTATGATTCATAATGTACCTGATTAGATCAATAATGGATTATGATTTATATCACGTATACTTGTTCAATTTTCCTGTGTTAATCTCTAGATCTAGGAGTGTTTCTTAGGGTTTCTGAAGCTTTGTAATGACTTGATTTCAATAGAAAAATGTTGTGTGGTCAAACGTTTTGCGCAAAAATGACTATTAATTTGTTTGTTTTCCCTTTTTGAACTCAATTTTTAGGAAAAAAAAACTAGAGTTCTTGTTTGGTTAACAGAGAAATTCAGAGTTTTTCTTAGATTGATCTGTGCTTCTGCTTGTTCTTGTGGTGGATAATTTCAACAGATAGAAAAATTAGTTTATGAATTTCAAACAGATAGAAAAAATGGGCTTTCAAATTTGAGTAAGAGATAAGAAATTTTTGTTTTAACAGATAAGAAAAATTAAACAAATAGATTTTTTAGGAAAAATTAAACAGATAGTTAGAATTTAGGGAAAAAATTGAACAGATAGATAGAATTTAGGAGAAAAAATTGAATAGATAGACAAAAAATTTGAACAGATAGTCAACGAAAAGTTAAACAGATAAAAAAAGTCAAAGTGTAAAATTGAAAACAAAATATCCTTTAGGACTTCGCACCAAATTATTTCACAAAGTGTGGATTTCTTACCAATAAAAAATATTCCTTGGACCTAATACTTTATACTCTCATTGGATTGGATTTATCACCAATATTCTCAACAAAAAAAAAAAATCCCAATTTAAAATAAGTTATAAGTTGCTTCTATAATTCATACCAAACATCCCCTATAAGACTAACAGATTTTTTTTTGGATACACGATCTTTTGTGATTTTTGTTTGGGACTTTACCCCTTCAATTTTTGTCCTGTATCACTTTATTCCTTTAACTAAAAATGTGACAATTAGTCTCCTTCATCTACCAATTTTTTTTTTACTAAAAAATTTGGACCTTTATGACTAAAATACCTCTTTATCAATCGGATAAATTACACTTTACCCCATTGAACTATCACCTTATATCATTTTACCCCATGAACTACCATCTAATATCACTTTCAATTTAGATTTTCTTATTTTTTGATTTCATTGCTAAATTAATTTTTAGTTTATTAAAATTAAAAAAAAAAAACTGAAAACCAAACAACGAAAATATTTATGACAAAAACTAGAAAAATATTCACTAAAGATAAAAAAAAATATGTTAGTCTTTTGTTTTATGCTTTTTTATTTTCTTGTCTTTAGTATTTTTTTAAAAAAAATTCTTCACAAATATTTAAATTTTAAGTGCATCTAAAATTTAATTTTTTTTACTAAAAAATCATTGAAAATAAAAAAAAGAAAATTTATTAAAAAGACACTTAAAAATTATATTTTAAATTAAAAATCAAACATTTTTTTAGTTGAAGCGTAGAGTGATATTGAGTAATAGTTCAAGTAGGTAAAGCGTAATTTACTCATATAGTTAAAAGGGTAATTTTGTCATTAAAGTTTGAATTGAAAAGAATTAATAGGTAAAAGGGGGGAAATTCTATTTACACGGACTTAATTATCTCAGTGTACATCATCTCTCAATACACACAGTTATTAATTTGATTATTAATTAATTTTCTCAATCCACACACTGAAAGTTACAATTATACCCTTTACTCATAATCATTGTACACACCACTCAATTCTTATTTCCACACACTTATTAAGTGATCATGCTTCCAGATTTGTAGACTCACGTGAAGACTATTCAAGACCATAGTGTGATGTGAAATGAAGTGAAGACAAAGTCCTCCATTGAAGACTCTATTGAACCTCCATTAAAAACACCATTGAAAACCCTTTAAAATTTTGTTGAAGATGAGGCATCTTTTCATTTTGTTATTACATTTACCATTTTGTTATTGTATTTACCATTTCCAAATCTTTGTGCACTCCATTGCCATAAAACTCTCATTTTTAAATTTTTTTTTTAATGTTTTTTGGTTTGGGGATTTCGACACTGAATTTTCGAAATTATACATTTAATTCGAAACTTAACTTCCGAATAAAAGTAGTTCAAAAAATTTGTTCTGAAAAAAAATTAAAAAAAAATTAAAAATTTTGGCAGTTGATGTCCGAATATAATGAAATAATTTAACACTGGTTGTCCGATTGAAAACTTCGAAAGAAAAAAAAATTTGCACGAAAAAACTAATTTTTTCATCACTAATAGAGTACAAATCTAGAGATTAAAGCAATATGAGAGTTGTTATGAGAGGGTTGTTTTGCAAGCAATAAAGGAGTATATAGTTTGTAACAAGTAAAGTGACAATATTGAAAAAAACTAGGGTTTAGTTTTTTACTTAAAAGGTGTACATTGAGAATTTTTTTTAAAATTTTTAAAAGATAAGAAAATGTTTTCATATAATATTATGGGCACTAGTGGATGTCCATTATGGTCCCTTTAGGGTATAATTGCCATTAAAATAATACTTCATTAAGTATATGCACTGAGGCAATTAAGTGTGTGGAATAGAATTTCTCAAAATTAGTGGCTGAACCTTTGGACAAAGAAATTCCAATTTTAGACTTTTGGCCCAAGTATCCATTTTTTTTATGGGCAAATTACCCACAAGTCCTTTTTGAAAAGTGTGTATTCGATTTAATCCCAAAATCTTTTAGATAGACCCAAAAGTCCTATACCCATTTATCTTCTCCTCTTTCCTTACACCTTACTTCTTCTCTGTATCTCTCTTTCTCTAATATCAGCGATAACCACGACCATGACTACGCCTTCCTTTTTTTCTTTCTCTTGCTAATCTACAGTCACTGGTGACCACCATTGATTGGGGTTCATGGACAACCACCGAGCACTAGTGTGGCGACCCTGATTTTTCGTAAGTCTTTATTTATTTATTTTTTTTTTATTATTATTATTATTTTATTTTATTTTTGGAATTATTAATTGTGTGGTCACATGAGAATTTAATGTGGTATTTAATTAATTTAAGGTGACATTTAATTATATATAATTAATCTGAATATATATATATATATTTATCATATATATAAAAAGAGGTTATATATATTGTATTTGTGTTGAATTTGTATAGTATAATATTATATAATGTCAATTAGGTTAATAATCATAGCAGCTGCACTAGGAAGAGAAGAAAAAAAAAACAAAAATAGAGGGAGCCGAGAAAGAGAGACGACAAAAAGAGAGAGAGAGAGAGAGAGAAATAGATTAATCAAAGAAAAAGGGAAGAGAGGGCTGTGTATAGAATTTCCAAGAGAAAGAGAGAGACGTGGTGAGGTAGAGAGAAAGAAAAAAAAAAAAGGGGTTAGGGTTTTATTTTGGGAGTTTTATTAATTGTTCAAGTGATTTTTTGATCTTCAAAAAAATATTATGAGTGCAAAATTCACTTTCCTTTATTTATGTTTAATTTGTTGTTTTTATTTATTTATTTTTATTTATTTGATGTTTGTTTGATTTTGTATTTGCATGTAGATGATGGATTGATTTCATTATTTGGTCAGATATGTATGTAAGGTTTAGGATTTTTATATGTATTTATTTTATGATTGTAATCACACTCATGGATATATGAAATTAAAATAAACTTAGAACCCATAGATAAATTCCTTACACTCCACCATGACTCCATGAATTATTGTTTTATTTGAGTGTTGGTGAGAAAGAGTGTATAAAAAAAATGTTTGCTCTCATGAGTAGATGAGAGATTCTGTATATATATATATTGTTGCCTCGTTTTCAAGAGTAGACAAGTGTTTTGATTTACGCGCGTACGTATATGTTAACCATCCGAGGAGTGTAGGTCAAACTTGGGATGATATCCCCATGCTAGTTTGGCTTTGGAGCGGTGTTAGGTATACGGGAGACACATGGGATATATGTGTAGGCCGGAGGTGAAAGGCCGAAGTAGTGGAGTTAAGGTACAAAGAATTAAATATGAACTTATTGGTATAGTTTGAATTGTATTGATTAGAACATCTTGAAAAATAGTAAATGACCTCATTAAATTACAAAATTTGGGTAGAGACATGTATACGTAATTCTAAACAACTTTTGTATTTTAATTTTTTACTAAAAAGATCGATTAGAACTTGTAATCAGATTATCTTGGTTACAACAGTTTTTGTTCATTTTAGCAATGCAGATTTTAGATGTTGTTTTAACCCACGAAACGAGCTCATTTTTATTGGTTTCACGTAAATTGAAGTAAAACATTATTCTGAACACTTTTTGTGTTTTTAACTTTTCTGAAAAAAATCATCGTAGGACAAGTTCTTTTCGTTTTCAGCTTCGAATTTTTCAATTGAATTCCGTCTAAGTTCTTCTATTAAATTTTTCTCTCAACCTGTTCAGTTTCTACTAAATTCATTCGCAATACCTTCTATAAAATTTGATTTTGTATAGCTTTTGTTCTTTGATTTTTAGTCAATTCAAATTATTTAAGCATGAAACAATGTGTTTTTTTTTATACTTCTTTAGCAATTCACTTATGATTAAATTATACTAACTTTATTTTTTTGCAGAATGGTGGGTCTTACTAATTTTTTTATGCAGACCTGACCCACCATATTTTTGTATTTATTTTGTTTATTTTATACTCAATTTATATTTAGTTGTGTACGAGTGCCACTGTATCTCGGGAAACTACCCCTTCATCTCGGTATGGGTGGAACTACTTGTCTTGTCCCATAACAAGAATTAAATGTACTTTTGTTTGTATCTGGCGGACACATGGGTGTCAAATATTTGTACTCATACCAGTATACTTGTATACTGACCCGTTTTGTCTCTTGGCACCTCGGGTGCATTCTATTTTAGAGTAGCCAAGCTTCCTTTGTAGGATTAGTTAGAGCTACAATGGTGACGAGAAATAACTATAGTTATTGGACATGTCACTTGGACTTTTTTTGTTTTCTTGACCTTAGAGTTGATATTAGTTTATGTATTTATTATTTTTTTTATGACCTTAGTATTTTGATAATTTGGCATTGTGGGTTATTTTCCAACTTTACATTGTTTAAGTTGTTTTGACTAGTTGTTGCTATCTTAATATTGAAGTATTGGATAGTTATGAATTTATGATAGATAGTTTGGTGGGTATTTGTTAATTTTTTTGTTATCCTTGGTATTTTTTTGAGCATTGATATTTACTTACACCTTATGGAGACGAGAACTTTTACATTTTGTTTCACTCCTAGGATTTGGATGATGGAATATTGATTGCAGTTTAGTCCTAATTTAATATTTAATTGTCCAAATTTTGGGGTGTGACAGTTTGGTATTAGAGCTCTAGGTTACCCTAGACTTGTGAGAGTTTTGGTGATCCTCGGATTGTGGAAGCATGGGTTAGCTGGTTTAGTTTGGTGGTTGAGTCTATACTAAGTATTTATGAATGAATTCTTTTTGTGTGTTTAACTTAAAGGTGATAACTGGAAGGTATAATTTGAGAAGTGCTGAGCCCAATGGCACAGGGGAAGAAACAATTGCTAACGCGGCGGCAGCAATGGTGGCGGCGACGGGGACAACAGCTGCTACCGGGGCAACCAATATTGTGTAGGTTAACGTGGGGGAGATGATAGCTCAGTTACTTCAGGTTGTGCAGAATAATAATCAAGGTCAGCAGGGAGATCCCTTTGCAATAAGAAACAAAGATTTTGGTTCTTTGGGAGGTTAGAAATTCTCTAGAGATGGAGGATCCACTGCAGTTGACGCTTGGGTTCAGAAATGTGAGATGGTAGTTGGTCATATGCAGCTCATCCATGTCCAAAAACAGGAGTTGGCTACACATCAGCTTGAGGAAGCAACCCTATTTTGGTGGAACTTGTGGAAGAAGGGTCTAGATTTGACAACTTTGACTTGGGCAGATTTTAAGACCCGTTTTGACCGAACATTTGTTCCTGTTGCTATTCGGTCTCAGCTGAGTAATGAATTTTCGAAGTTGACTCAAAAAGGTAGAACAGTGATCGAGTATGTCACGAAGTTTAATAAGTTGTCTTATTATGCCCCTTACTTGGTTGACACGCAAGAGAAGAAGAATGAGAAATTTATTAAGGGATTAAATCATTACTTGTCTAAGTCCCCTATTCCCTTTGATGTTGAACTGTTTGACAAAGTTCTTGACTTGGCACTGAAGTATGAGGAAAAGGAGAAGTAGTTTAAATAAGGGAAGGCCAGGGTCCGAGAGACTTCCAGAGGTAGTCACTTCCAGTAGCGTGATAGGAACAGATACCGACCCTATGAACAAAGGCATAGGGGTCAGCAGTTTCAGAGTCCACAACAACAGGGTAGTCAGGGGAATTTCAGACCTCAGGGTAATTTTAGGACTCAGGGCAATTTCCAGCCTTAGGGGCACTATTGTCAAAGACAGGGTGGTCTGCGTCCACAGGGTTATCAAGGATAACGGCAGCAAGTGCTATAGTTGGGTTATCGTCATCTCGTACCTCAGTTAGAAGGGCCCCCACCTATCAGAGCAGTAGCACCTCAACCAATCAGTGGGAAGTGTTTTGGGTGTCAGCGGTTGGGATATGTAGTCAAGGATTGCCTTAAAAAACAGCAGGCATAACACGGTCCGACAGCTCTAGCCAGGGCATTTGCAGTGATGCCAGGAAATGACAAAGTGCAAGGTACTTTTAATCTTTTTCAAGAACCTATTAGAGTACTTTTTGATATTGGTGCCTCTTATTCTTTCATATCTAGACTGTTTGTAGAAATAGAACATCTTGTAACTGCCTCCTTGTCTAGACCTATTCGTGTTGAGACCCCTTTAGGAGGGGCAGATACTCTTTATGAGATATGTAGAGATTTTGAGATTGACTTTGTGGGCAGAGTCTTGTATGCAGACCTAATTGTTTTAGGGTTTGAGGGGTTTGTAATTATTTTGGGTATGGATTAACTGTGAAAACACTTTGTGACTCTAAATTGTGCTGGAAGGACTGTAAATATAGATATTCCCGATATGCCACGACTTACACACACTTATAGCGATAGAGGAGAGTTGGTGATGACAAGTTTTTTGTGCTCAGAATGGCGCCTAAAGTGCTTGTGGAGATGAAGAAGCAACTGAAAGAGATGCTTGAGAAAGGGTTCATTCGTTCAAGTAACTTCCCCCGCGATCTTTGTTTCCAAGAAAGATGGCACTCTTCGCATGTGCATAGATTACAGAGAGCTGAACATGGTGACTATCAAGAACGAGTATCCGCTACCTAGAATTGATGACTTGTTTGATCAGTTGAATGGGGCAACCATGTTCTCTCAGTTTGATATCAGAATGGGTTACCATTAGTGTCACGACCCCATTCTGCCCCTAGTAGAATGGTGCCATGATGGCCAGTAATCCGAGATTACCAAAGGCCAACTTACAAGGATACACACACAATCAGAGTATACATATGGGGCTTACATGTGCGGAAGTAATAAATTTTAAATCCAATTAGTCCATAAGAGCTGTGCATAAGTCAAATGAAATGGCATTCATCTTTTCATGGTTTTACAACTCGAATATAAGCAAAATAAGGTACAAAAATACATCTTGACCAAAAGGCTTCTCAAGCCGGTATATACAAAAAAAATGAAATACAAAGCCGAGAAGCATGATCTTCAAGATATTGCAAAACATGAATCCAAAAACACATCGGCAAACACGTCTAGGCGTCGCCGCCGTCCTGCTCATCACCTACATATATATAGAGAGGGTGAGCTTGGATACTCAGTGAATGGCATAAATAATAAAGGGGTTTGCATGACTGATATTCAAGATCTTTAACACAGCAATACATAACATATCTAGTGCAAAATCAAGGGATGAACCAAGTCCATCTATCAAATCTTTCAAACTTCAAGGGATGCTTACTAGCATCAATATACTACAAGGGATGACATTCCGGACAAACAAACCCATGCGGTAAAACCGTCGGTGGCAAGGCAAGACAAGACAAGACAAGGGAGATATCTCAAATCAATGGTGTCGTTGCATTATAGTCCCCGGACACTAAGGGTTGTGCTACGAATGCTTATAGTCCCCTAGCATATACGGACTTCCAAAGGGTTGTGCTACGAATGCTTATAGTCCCCTAGCACATACGGACTCCCAAAGGGTTGTGCTACGAATGCTTATAGTCCCCTAGCACATACGGACTTCCAAATGGTTGTGCTACGAATGCTTATAGTCCCCTAGCACATACGGACTTGTCAAGAATGTCATCAAAACAAGATAATATTTATTGCAACTAGGAATAATCATTCATGCTTATAAATACTTTTCGAACGAGGCAAAGCAAAGTTTTATCAAAGCTTTATAACATATCTTTATTAAAAATACCACTCACATAGTTCTTCAAACGTCGGGGTCGAGGCAAGTCCAAGTCCTACAAACACATGGCAAGTTTATTGAATGCACTTTCAAACAAGCTTCACATGCATACAAATGATCTCGGCATTCTTCAAACTAAGCCAAATCAAAACAAAACACTGGTTCTCATCTCGGGAGAACATGCTGGGCACCAACCAGGTCTTGGCCGAGGTCCCACACCTCTTCGCCGAGGTGAGGTCCCAATGGCCACATTCAAGGAAATGAAGTCGGGAAAAATCTGGGTTTCCCTCTTCTTGAAGAACATGACGAACATGAAGAACATGAAGAAGATGAATGCAAAGATCATTACTTGTCATTACAAAATCTGAGATTTCATGCTATGAGTTTGAAAACATGGACCTGGGTACCCATACTTGAAGATCTTAGGAAAACAAACACAAAAACATGAATCTTGATGCAAGCCTTCGGATCAAACAAGGCTTTTCTTCAAGAACACATGAACACTAACTTCTCTTTCTAAAACCAACTTTAAATCAATGCATGGCACACAGAATAGGTTCGATCATGCAATGCAACTAGATGATCCATAAGAACAACAAAAGTAGATTAAGATTCTAACCTCAAAACTCGAATCAAACGGTTTGAACTCTAAGAATCGGGCTTGGAAATCTATTCCTTCTCTAAGAACTTCTCTTCTTTTCCTAGAGCTTCTCTCTCCCCAAGAACAAAGATATGATACAAAATGATACATTTCTAGGCTTGCCGGCTGACTTAACACTCAGCTCGGACACGTGGCAACGGTTAGTTGACTCTACTCAAAAGGTGACTGATTGAAAAGACAAGACTATGACAAAGTGTGTTCAACAAGCTAAGTGGCAAGGGTACTCCGGCAAGTAACAATCTCGGCTAAGAACGAGGCTTCGGCAAGTAAGGTCTCAATGATCTCGGCTAGGATGGACAACACTTGGTCTAGCTGTGCCACACCTCGGCCTAGATGTGCCACACCTCGGTCTAGGTCATACCAGTCCAGGAACAAGATCACTTGGGTTCAAGGATAACATCTCGGCCTAGATAATACACATCTCGGCCTTGGTGATGAACACCTCGGCCTAGATAATGACATCTCGGCCAACATGTCAGGGTGGGAGTGGGGGGTCAACAAAAGAGATTCCAAGATGGTTCTAGGTGTAAGAGTATCAAAGGAGCGACCTAGGCTCAAGATGACCTCGGCTGAAACACACACCAAACAAGGAACATAGCATGCAAGTAACACTTATGTAAGACAAATCATGGTTTTGCAATGCAACATATCAAGACAAGATCGTGTAATATATGCAAGCATGACTAAAGTAAAGTGAGGGTTGTTACATCCTACCCCCCTTAAAGAAGTTTGGTCCCCAAACTCGAGTTACCTTGATCCAAAAATAACTCCGGATATCGGACTCTTATTTCTTCTTCCAATTCCCATGTAGCATCCTTGCCGTAATGCTCCTTCCATTCAATTTTCACCATTGGTATAGATTTGCTCCTCAACTGTTTCACTTGTCTGCCAATAATTTTCATCGGCTTCTCCTCGTAGTCTAAATCTTCATTAACCACAATCCCGGAATAGTCAATCACATGCAGTGGATCCCTAATATACTTTCTCAACATCGAAATATGGAACACATTGTGAACTTGACTTAATTCTGGTGGTAAGGCTAGTCTATAGGCAGCTAGGTTAACTTTCTCAAGTATTTCAAACGGCCCGATGTAACGAGGTGCTAACTTACCCTTTTTCCCAAATCTGGAAACTCCTTTCATTGGCGAAACTTTCAGGAATACATGATCCCCAACCTCAAATTCCAACTCTTTTCTTCTCTGGTCGGCATAATTCTTCTGTCGACTCTAAGCAGTTTTGATCCTTTGTCGAATGAGCTTAATCTTCTCGGTTGTAACCTGAACTAGTTCGGGACCAATCAAAGCTCTATCTCCTACTTCAGTCCAACATATCGGCGACCTGCACTTCCTTCCATACAAAGCTTCGTACGGCGCCATGCCAATGCTAGCTTGATAACTGTTGTTGTAAGCGAATTCTACTAATGGTAGATGTGCTCCCCAACTTCCCTTGAAATCTAATACACATAGCCTAAGCATGTCTTCAAGTGTCTGAATTGTCCTCTCTGTTTGTCCATCGGTTTGGGGGTGAAAGGCTGTGCTAAACTTCAACTCAGTTCCCAATGCTCTTTGTAAGCTCTGCCAAAATCTATAAACAAACTTCGGATCTCGGTCTGACACAATGGACATCGGCACTCCATGAAGTCTCACAATCTCATTCATATACAGTACAGCAAGTCGGTCAGCATTGAATGTAGTCTGAACAGGCAAGAAGTGTGCTGACTTAGTTAATCGGTCGATTATAACCCAAATCGAATCCATACCTTTCTGTGTCTTCGGCAAACCAACCACAAAGTCCATGGAGATGTGTTCCCATTTCCATTCAGGGATTAACAAAGGTCGAAGGAGTCCTGCTGGTCTCTGATGTTCTGCTTTCACTTGTTGACAGTGCAAGCACTGGGATACGAACTCGGCTATTTCTCTCTTCATGTTCGGCCACCAAAAGGTCTGCTTCACATCTTGATACATCTTAGTGCTCCCTGGATGAAGAGCAACTCTGGAACCATGAGATTCTTGTAGAATCTTCCCTTTTAGCTCTGGGACGTCGGCCACGCACAATCTCCCTTCAAACTTAAGCACTTCATTCTCAAAGGTGTACCCTATCCTCGGGCTGGTGATAATCTTATCGGCTACCTTCTTCAAGAGTTTGTCCTCCATCTGCCTCGCTTTCACTTCTTCAATGATGGTCGGCTCCGCTGAGATCATGGCCAAGCATGCCAAACTTCCCATTGACCTCCTGCTCAATGCGTCGGCTACCGAGTTTGCTCTACCTGGGTGATACTGAATCTGCATGTCGTAGTCTTTCAATAATTCAAGCCATCTTCTTTGCCTCAAATTTAATTCCTTCTGAGTGAATAAGTATTTCAAACTCTTGTGATCGATGAAAACTTGACAAGAAGCTCCATACAAGTAGTGACGCCAAATCTTCAAAGCAAACACCACGGCTGCTAGCTCTAGATCATGGGTAGGATAGTTCCTTTCATGAGGTTTCAACTGACGAGATGCATATGCTATAACCTTACCCCCTTGCATTAATACACAACCTAAGCCCTTATGTGAAGCATCACTGAAAATTTGGAACTTCCCATTACCTGATGGAAGTACAAGAACGGGTGCTGTAACTAACCTCGTCTTCAACTCCTGGAAGGCTGATTCTCTATCCTCGGTCCATTCATACGTCACTCCCTTCTGAGTTAGTTGTGTCAATGGTACTGCAATCCTTGAGAAGTCCTTTACAAACTTTCTGTAATAACCTGCCAAACCCAGAAAACTACGAACCTCGAACACGTTGGTCGGCGTCGGCCAATTTACGATGGCTTCAATCTTACTGGGATCAACTGAGATACCCTCTTCATTAATCACATACCCCAAAAATGAAATGCTGGAAAGCCAAAACTCACACTTACTCAACTTAGCATACAACTTCCTGTCCCTCAATGTTTGCAGGGCAAGTCTTAGATGATTCTCGTGCTCAATTGTACTCTTGGAGTAGATCAATATGTCGTCAATAAAAACAACCACGAACTTATCTAGATACGGCTTAAAGACTCTGTTAATCAAATCCATGAACGCTGCAGGCGCATTAGTCACCCCAAAAGGCATCACCAAAAATTCGTAGTGGCCATATCTTGTCCGAAAAGCAGTCTTCTCAACATCCTCGGCTTTAACCTTGAGCTGATGATAGCCCGACCTAAGATCAATTTTTGAAAAGACTCGTGCCCCTTGTAGTTGATCAAGCAAATCATCAATCCTAGGCAACGGGTACTTATTCTTAATGGTTACCTTGTTAAGTTCTCTGTAATCAATGCAGAGACGAAGTGTACCATCCTTTTTCTTAACAAATAGGACTGGTGCTCCCCAAGGTGAAGTGCTCGGCCTAATAAATCCCTTGTCCAACAATTCCTGTAATTGTAGTTTCAGTTCCTTGAGTTTCAGTTCCTTGTCCATTCTATACGGTGTTTTGGAGATAGGTTGCGTTCTCGACATGACGTCAATAGTAAATTCTATTTCTCTATCGACTAAGTGGCCAGGCAAGTCATTTGGAAAGACGTCGGGGAATTCATTAACAACTGGGATGTCGGCTAAATTAACATTTCCATTCTGATCGCTCAATATACTACACAGGTAGCCTTGACACCCTTTCTGGATTAGCTTAAAGGCTTTCATGGACGAGATGAAGTAAGGTGGGGGTACTACTCCTTTACCCTAGAAAATGACCTCGACTTGGTTTGGGGGTTTCAGTGTGACGTTCTTCAAAACACAATTAATAGATGCGTGATTCATTACTAACCAATCCATTCCCAATATGACATCAAAGTGAGTCATACTTAACGGCATTAAATCAACTAATAATTCTACACCCTTAACCACAACAACACACGCCTTATAGATGGATGCAACAATCATAGTTCTCCCTGACGGAGTAGATACATATAACACATAATCAAGGGGTTCCTGTTTTCTATTTAACTTCTCGGCAAACTTAGCAGATACAAATGAATGCGTAGAACCCGAATCAATTAATATGTATGCATCTTGAGAGCAGATTGGGAGTATACCTGACACTACTGTCTCAGCATTCTGGGTGTCTCCTGGCACTAGAGCGAAAACCCTGCCCTGTCTTATCTGTGTCCTTCCGACGTTGCTTCCCTGTGCAGAGCCCGAGGTACTCCCATTTTTCATACCATCATCAATCCTTGACTTCGAACAGTCTCTCATACGATGACCCATTTCTCCATATTCAAAACAGGCTCCTGACGCCCAACGGCAAACTCCGGAATGCGACTTTCCACAATTGGCACACGTCGGCTTAACATTACCTTCCTGGTTCAAGTTGCTGGAGCTACCCACATTCGCTTTCTTCTTGGTGTTAAACGGAACTCGGCGACTGTCATAGTTCTGTCTCTTCCTCTGACTCTCTCCCGAATTCTGATATCGGTTCAAGTTAGCTTCTGCAAGGATGGCCTTGTCCAATACTCCGGCGTAAGTCGGCATGTTGAGCATGTTGACTCGATCCTGAATTGGTCCACACAGTCCACTTTCGAACTTCCTAGCTTTTCTGTATTCATCATCCACCATGTGAGGCGCATATCATGCCAATTCAGTAAAAACACGGTCATATTCTGCCACTGTCCTGTTTCCTTGCGTCAGAGTTTGAAACTCCGTGGTCTTGCGATCTCGGACACTAAGGGGAAAATGCTTGTTGTAAAACAACTACAAAAATCTGGCCCAAGTTAAATCAGGGTTACCTTCTCGGGTCATCATCCACCATCTTCGAGCGTCGTCGTCCAAGGTGAATGCTGCCAATGCCACTTTCTGAGCATCGGTACTGGGAAAGATCTCGAACAGCTTCTTCATTCCTAAAACCCACGCCTCGGCTTTCATCGGCTTTATACCCCCTTGGAATCTTGGCGGTTCATCTTCTTGAACTCCTTAATCAAAGTCATCGTTCCATCCCCATACAAGGCTGGCTGTGGAGGCACCTGTGGTACCGGAGGAGGTGGAGGTGGAATTGCCTGTCGCCCATTGGTCTGTTCAGCCTGGGTGGAGGTAGCACTAGCATTCTGTTGCCTCATTTGCCTCAACTCACGGGCTAGACCTTCGACTAGTCTTTCTAGTCTGTCCAATCTATCTCCTGATTGATCTCGGCCAACTGGTGGTCTTCCTCTCCTCATGATGCTATGAGTATGCAAAATGTGACTTTAAAACAAAATGTGCAAGTAAACACACATGCAAGTAACAAATAGTTATGCCGAGATGATGCACACATTGTCAAGTAGCAAGCAATATGATGCAATCCTAACATCATTCTATGGGATATCCTATGCTCTTTTGAACTCAAAGTGTGTGAATAACGTACTATAGGAAACTCGTGCTCTGATACCAATCTGTCACGACCCCATTCTACCCCTAGTAGAATGGTGCCATGATGGCCAGTAATCCGAGATTACCAAAGGCCAACTTACAAGGATACACACACAATCAGAGTATACATATGGGGCTTACATGTGCGGAAGTAATAAATTTTAAATCCAATTAGTCCATAAGAGCTGTGCATAAGTCAAATGAAATGGCATTCATCTTTTCATGGTTTTACAACGCGAATATAAGCAAAATAAGGTACAAAAATACATCTTGACCCAAAGGCTTCTCAAGCCGGTATATACAAAAGAATTGAAATACAAAGCCGAGAAGTATGATCTTCAAGATATTGCAAAACATGAATCCAAAAACACATCGGCAAACACGTCTAGGCGTCGCCGCCATCCTACTCATCACCTACATATATAGAGAGAGGGTGAGCTTGGATACTCAGTGAATGGCATAAATAATAAAGAGGTTTGCATGACTGATATTCAAGATCTTTAACACAGCAATACATAACATATCTAGTGCAAAATCAAGGGATGAACCAAGTCCATCTATCAAATCTTTCAAACTTCAAGGGATGCTTACTAGCATCAATATACTACAAGGGATGACATTCCGGACAAACAAACCCACGCGGTAAAACCGTCGGTGGCAAGGCAAGACAAGACAAGACAAGGGAGATATCTCAAATCAATGGTGTCGTTGCATTATAGTCCCCGGACACTAAGGACTTGTGCTACAAATGCTTATAGTCCCCTAGCACATACGGACTTCCAAAGGGTTGTGCTACGAATGCTTATAGTTCCCTAGCACATACGGACTTCCAAAGGGTTGTGCTACGAATGCTTATAGTCCCCTAGCACATACGGACTTCCAAATGGTTGTGCTACGAATGCTTATAGTCCCCTAGCACATACGAACTTGTCAAGAATGTCATCAAAACAAGATAATATTTATTGCAACTAGGAATAATCATTCATGCTTATAAATACTTTTCGAACGAGGCAAAGCAAGGTTTTATCAAAGCTTTATAACATATCTTTATTAAAAATACCACTCACATAGTTCTTCAAACGTCGGGGTCGAGGCAAGTCCAAGTCCTACAAACACATGGCAAGTTTATTGAATGCACTTTCAAACAAGCTTCACATGCATACAAATGATCTCGGCATTCTTCAAACTAAGCCAAATCAAAACAAAATACTGGTTCTCATCTCGGGAGAACATGCTGGGCACCAACCAGGTCTTGGCCGAGGTCCCACACCTCCTTGCCGAGGTGAGGTCCCAATGGCCACATTCAAGGAAATGAAGTCGGGAAAAATCTGGGTTTCCCTCTTCTTGAAGAACATGATGAACATGAAGAACATGAAGAACATGAATGCAAAGATCATTACTTGTCATTACAAAATCTGAGATTTCATGCTATGAGTTTGAAAACATGGACCTGGGTACCCATACTTGAAGATCTTAGGAAAACAAACACAAAAACATGAATCTTGATGCAAGCTTTCGGATCAAACAAGGCTTTTCTTCAAGAACACATGAACACTAACTTCTCTTTCTAAAACCAACTTTAAATCAATGCATGGCACACAGAATAGGTTCGATCATGCAATGCAGCTAGATGATCCATAAGAACAACAAAAGTAGATTAAGATTCTAACCTCAAAACTCGAATCAAACGGTTTGAACTCTAAAAATCGGGCTTGGAAATCTATTCCTTCTCTAAGAACTTCTCTTCTTCTCCTAGAGCTTCTCTCTCCTCAAGAACAAAGATATGATTCAAAATGATACATTTCTAGGCTTGCCGGCTGACTTAACACTCAGCTCGGACACGTGGCAACGGTTGGTTGGCTCTACTCAAAAGGTGACTGATTGAAAAAACAAGACTATGACAAAGTGTGTTCAACAAGCTAAGTAGCAAGGGTACTCCGGCAAGTAACAATCTCGGCTAAGAACGAGGCTTCGGCAAGTAAGGTCTCAATGATCTCGGCTAGGATGGACAACACTTGGCCTAGCTGTGCCACACCTCGGCCTAGATGTGCCACACCTCGGTCTAGGTCATACCAGTCCAGGAACAAGATCACTTGGGTTCAAGGATAACATCTCGGCCTAGATAATACACATCTCGGCCTTGGTGATGAACACCTCGGCCTAGATAATGACATCTCGGCCAACATGTCAGGGTGCGAGTGGGGGGTCAACGAAAGAGATTCCCAGATGGTTCTAGGTGTAAGAGTATCAAAGGAGCGACCTAGGCTCAAGATGACCTCGGCTGAAACACACACCAAACAAGGAACATAGCATGCAAGTAACACTTATGTAAGACAAATCATGGTTTTGCAATGCAACATATCAAGACAAGATCGTGTAATATATGCAAGCATGACTAGAGTAAAGTGAGGGTTGTTACAATTAGATAGGTGTATCAGAGGAAAGTATACCGCTTACTATTTTTCGGACTCAATATGGGTTGTATGAGTTTCCTATAATGCCTTTTGGTTTGACAAATGCTCCTGCCTACTTTATGGACTTGATGAACAGAATTTTTCAACCGTATCTAGATAAGTTTGTGATTATTTTCACCAATGATATCATGGTGTATTCTAAGAATGAGGAAGAGCATAGAGAACACTTGAAAGTTGTGTTGCTGACTTTGACGGAGCAGCAGTTATACGCTAAGTTCAGTAAGTGTCAGTTTTGGAAGAAAGAAGTTCAGTTTTTGGGACATGCTATATCCAATCAGGGGATAATGGTACATCTTGAGAAAGTTGTTGCGGTCAAAGAATGAAAGTAGCCCACGATCTCTTCAGAGGTGAAGAGTTTCTTAGGACTAGCTGGTTATTATAGGAGATTTATAGAGAAGTTTTCCACTTTTGCAGCACCCATGACCAAGTTGACCTGCAAGAATGTGAAGTTCTTATGGATAGATGATGGTGAGAGAGCTTTCCAGGAGTTAAAGGAGCATTTGACTACAACACCGATGTTAACTATACTAGTACAAGGGAAAAAGTTAGTAGTGTTTACTGATACTAGTGGAACTGGGTTGGGATGTATGTTAATGCAGCATCAGAAGGTTGTATTTTATGCGTCTTGATAGTTAAAACCTCATGAGAGACAATACCCTACTCATGACTTAGAGCTAGTAGCAGTTGTTTTTGCGTTGAAAATGTGGCGACACTACTTGTTTGGGGAGTGCTTTGAGTTATACACAGATCACAAGAGCCTCAAATATCTTTTTTCTCAAAAAAAGTTGAACATGAGGCAACAGAGATGGGTTGAATTCATCAGCAGTTATGATTTCGAGATCCTTTACCACTCGGGGAAAAGAAATGTGGTTGCAGATGCACTTAGTTGATAACATGGGATTATAACTTCTTTGATGATTCAGGAATAGAAGTCCTTGGAGTTCATTTCGATGAATGATGTTCAACCAATAGAGAGTGTCGAGAGGGTATACATTGGTAGTTTGACTGTGCAGCTGACGTTACTGGGTAAAGTTTGTCAGATGCAGTATTTAGATGGAATCCTTGTCAGCAAGCTCAATGACCTTGTGGTGGATTTGATCGATGATTGTCCTACTAATTGGTTTGTGGAATCAGATGGGGGATTGCGATTTAAGGGCAGGTTGTGTGTACCTAACATTGTTGAATTTAGGAAAGAGATTATGGATGATGCCCATAGGTTCCTATATACCATTCACCCTGGTAGGATTAAGATATATCATGACCTGAAGACGACGTTTTGGCGGGAAGGTATGCAGAAGGACGTATGAGAGTATGTTTCTCGATGTTATGTGTGCCAACAGGTTAAGGCAGAACACCAACGACCGTTTGGACTTTTGCAGCCTCTCGAGATCCCTACTTGGAAATGGGAGTATATCTCTACGGACTTCATGGATGGATTGTTGCGGTCTAAGCGAGGCAATGAATCTATTTGGGTGACAGTGGATCGATTCACCAAGTCTGCACATTTTATTTCTATCAGTGTTCACCAAACTACCAATAAACTAGCTAGGCTATATATTCGAGAGGTGGTGCAACTTCAAGGCACACCAGTTTCTATAGTTTCGGATCGTGATCCGTTGTTTGTAGCGTAGTTTTGGGAGAGTTTTTAGCATGCTTTAGGTGCTAGGTTAGACCTGAGCATTGCTAACAGATGGGCGAACTGAGCGGGTAAATCAAATCTTAGAAGATATGTTAAAAGCTTGTGTCCTCGATCTTGGTGGTAGTTGGGAAGAACACTTGCCATTGGTGGAGTTTGCTTATAATAATAGCTATCACTCCAGTATCGGGATGGCACCTTTTGAGGCTTTGTATGGAAGGCCATGTCAATCGCTTGCTTATTGGATAGAGGTAGAGATGCGCTGTTGTTAGGGTCAGAGTTGGTGAGAAAGACCACAGAGAAGGTGAACATTATTCGGGAACGTATTAAGATTGCACATAGTCATCAGAAGAGTTACGCTGATAGAAAACGTAAGGGGGTTGCGAGTTTAATGTTGGAGATTTTGTGTTTTTGAAAGTCTCGCCGATGAAGGATATCATGTGGTTCGGAAAGAATGGAAAGTTGGCACCTAGATTTGTGAGACCATACGAGATCACTAAGAAGATTGGTAATGTCGCTTACAAATTAGCCCTATCACATGCTTTAGTTATGATTTACAATGTGTTCCATGTATCTTTATTGCGAAAGTGTGTGCAAGACCCTTCCCAAATAGTATCACCAGAAGTGTTGGAGATTAGTGACGATCTAATGTATATGGTGCGATCGGTTACAATTCTAGACCGGGATGTAAAGCAATTGCGGCGCAAGAAAGTGAACTTGGTTAAAGTGTAATGGAGCGATGATGAGAATGATATCACTTGGGAATTGAAAAAGAAAGTTCGGCGTATGCGCTCGGAGCTTTTTGTTTAGTACTCTTTCCTATTGAATCTCGAAACAAAATTTTTTTGAGGTGTGTATATTGTAGTGACCCTGATTTTTCGTAAGCCTTTATTTATTTTATTATTATTATTATTATTTTATTTTTGGCTTTATTAATTGCGTGGTTACATAAGAATTTAATGTGATATTTAATTAATTTAAGGTGATATTTAATTATATATAATTAATATGAATATTTATATATATATAAGGTGTTATAAATATATATTGTATTTGTGTTGAATTTGTATAGTATAATATTATATAATGTCAATTAGGTCAACAATCATAGCAGCTGCATTAGGAAGAGAAAAAAAAGCAAAACAAAAATAGAGGGAGTCGAGAAAGAGAGACGGCAAAAAGAGAGAGAGTGAGAAAGAGATTAATCAAAGAAAAAGGGAAGAGAGGGCTGTGTACAGAATTTCCGAGAGAAAGAGAGAGATGGGATGGAGAGACTGGTGAGGTAGAGAGAAAGAAAAGAAGAAGAAAAAAAAGGGTTAGGGTTTTATTTTGGGGGTTTTATTAATTGTTCAAGTGATTATTTGATCTTCAAAAAAATATTGTGAGTGCAAAATCCAATTTCCTTGATTTATGTCTAATTTGTTGTTTTTATTTATTTATTTGATATTGGTTTGATTTTGTATTTGCATGTAGATGATGGATTGATTTCATTATTTGGTCAGATGTGTATGTAAGGTTTAGGATTTTTATATGTATTTATTTTATGATTGTAATCACACTCATGGATATATGAAATTATAATAAACTTAGAACCCATAGATAAATTCCTTACACTCCACGATGACTCTATGAATTGTAGTTTTATTTGAGTATTGGTGAGAAAGAGTATATAAAAAAAAGGTGAGGATTATGAGATTTATTTGAATGCCTTAGGCTTGGCATTGTTATGTTTGTTCTCATGAGTAGATGAGAGATTGTGTATATATATTGTTACCTCGTTCTCAAGAATAGACGAATGCTTTGATTTACGCGCGTACGTATATGCTAACCATCCGGGGAGTGTGGGTCAAACTAGGGACGATATCCCCGTGAAAGTTTAGCTTCGGAGCGGTGTTAGGTATATGGGAGGCACATGGGATATATGTGTAGGTCGGAAGTAAATGGCCAAAGTGGTGGAGTTAAGGTACAAAGAATTAAATATGAACTTATTGGTATAGTTTGAATTGTATTGATTTGTACATCTTGAAAAATAGTAAACGACCTCGTTAAATTACGAAATTTGGACAGAGGCATGTATACGTAATTCTAGACAACTTTTGTGTTTTAACGTTTTACTAAAAGTAGAACTTGTAATCAGATTATCTTGGTTATAACGGTTTTTGTTCATTTTAGCAATGCAGATTTTAGATGTTGTTTTAACTCACGAAACGAGCTCATTTTTATTGGTTTCGCGCAAACTGAAGTAAAAAATTATTCTGAACACTTTTCAAGTTTTGAACTTTTCTGAAAAAAATCATCGTAGGGCAGATTCTTTTCGTTTTCAGCTTCAGATTTTTCGGTTGAATTCCGTCTAAGTTCTTCTATTACGTTTTTCTCTCAACCTGTTCAGTTTCTACTAAATACGTTCGCAATACCTTTTATAAAATTTGATTATGTACAACTTTTGTTTTTTGATTTTTGGTCAATTCAAATTATTTAAGCATGAAACAGTACATTTTTTTAATACTTCTTCAGCAATTCACTTATGATTAAATTATACTAACTTTATTTTTTTGCAGAATGGTGAGTCTTACTAATTTTTTTATGCAGGGCTGACCCACCATATTTTTGTGTTTATTTTGTTTATTTTAGACTCAATTTATATTTAGTTGTGTACAGATAAGAAACTAAATGCCACCGTATCTCGGGAAACTACCCCTTCGTCTCGGTGCGGGTGGAACTACTTGTCTTGTCCCGTAACAAGAATTAAATTTACTTTTGTTTATGTCTAGTGGACACATGGGTGTCAAATATTTGTACTCATACCAGTATACTTGTATACTGACCCGTTTTGTCTCTCGGCATCTCAGGTGCATTCTATTTGAGCACAACTGAGCTTCCTTTACAGGATTAATTAGAGCTACAGTGGTGACGAGAAATAACTATAGTTGTTGGACATGTTGCTTAGACTTCTTTTGTTTTCATGAGCTTAGGGTTGATATTAGTTTATGAATTATTTTTTTTTAATGACCTTAGTATTTTGATAATTTGGCATTGTGGGTTATTTTCCAACTTTATATTATTTAAGTTGTTTTGACTAGTTGTTGATACCTTAATGTTGAAGTATTGAATAGTTATGAATTTATGATAGATAGTTTGGTAGGTATTTGTTAATTTTTTTGTTATCCCTGGTATTTTTTATTTTATTTTATTTTTATTTTTTTTGAGCATTGATATTTACTTAAACCTTATGGAGATGAGAACTTTTAGATTTTGTTTTACCTCTAAGATTTGGATGATGGAATATTGATTGGGGTTTAGTCCTAATTTAATATTTAATTGTCCAAATTTTGGGACATGGCAACTAACTCCTTGCTTTGTGCTCACCAACAGCAAAAGAGATGAATTTCTAACGAAGAAGATGAGTAGATCTACTCAAATTTGATGTAGATCTGAGTATATCTATGTTAGATCTAGCTAGATTTGTAACACTCCAAAATTTCTTACAAGAATATACCACAACCATGCATAGCATAATACAACAAAGTCCTCTTTCTCATTGAACTAAGGTTCAAAATTTACAATTCCACACAGTAATCTCAGTCCATGTCCTTGGGTAAGTTCAATAAGCTAGAAGACTATACAAAAGAAATTAGCCACTAAGGCATATAAAAGTTTTTAAGCTTTTGTCCAATACAACGTGTAACACCCGCATCCTTTAATTCATTGGAGTGTGTATTTAATTCTCTTATTTTCATTTTTGGGAGTCTTTGGAATTGTTGAATGTTGGTTTTGGAGTAGTATAATCCGATTTAAACTCGTTGGGTTTGTTTGTTTGCGCTTGTTCTTGTCAAAAAGTTCCTTGGAAACTTATAAATTCTATTCTGGGGTCGACACCAGCCTTCCTAAGGGTCGACCCTTACCTGTTGGTGAAGTTTCTAGAAGTGTTAGAGTCAACACCAGCTTCAGACGCGCCCGAGGACTCCAGAGCTTCGTGCTGCGAAGGCGCGGAATTCGTTTGCTCTCTAGCTACTACAAGTTCAGACTCAAGTCACGGTTCTGAATCTAATCTCACAATGTGCGATGTAAGATTGATAAATCACCAAAGAGTCCAAATCCGGCAAATCGTTTTAGAAAACTGATTTTATAAAGAAGTGTCAAACATGGACTGCTTTGCCAGATACAGAGTCGCCACCTAAATATTTTATTTTGGGGGAATTTAGGATACCCTGACTCGTGCCTAAGGCCACGTGTCCTTCATCACCAAAGTTGCCTCGGCTCGGGAACTTGGATATGAGAGGGGAAGGTCATGCAATGAGCACCCCCGCTCGCCCGATCAAAGATCGGCCTGTACTAAGCATGATATTTTATTTTTGAAAACACATGTGCTCTTATTCCGGTTAATTAGCTAATCTTACTACGTGATGCGCACAGCATACAAGTATAGACTAGATCGCCTAATTTGGAACAAAACATTGCATGTTCGTTTGTGAAAATGGTTTAAAGTTTGCTACTCGCAAGTAGGCTAAATCAGGGATTCAATGAATTGTTCCAATTCAAGTAATCCAACCTTCACCCACAGGCATTCAGACAGTTATATCAAATAAGCAGTTAGCGTCATGGCAAGCATGCTTTCATGGAAACGTTAACACACATGCAGTATGCTAAAGCGTAAACACTCACAGTGCACTCCAAGCCAAAACAAAGAACTAGTTAGAAATCATGCATGATCCTAGTTCATGTTAAGATGGCTAATGCAACACATGCGAGAATACAATTAAAATAGGCTCGGCTATTCTAAAATGGCATATGAAATGCAACTTGGTACATGTATTCAAATAGGAATTGAAATACAATGCAGTTAGTATGATGCGCCGAGCCCGGTGCATGCAAGACAGATGAATGGATGCACGCATGCAAAGCATAAGGTATGCTAATCGAAATATGCCCTAAAACTAACCATCGTAAGCGGTTAAGTAAAAGGGAGAAAGAAATGGGGGTTGGAAGACATGCATCACACACACGCACGCTTGTTACAACAATTGGCCCTCTCGACGGAGGGACCGAATAAAAAGCTAATTAGCTAATCTAAGCTAATTAAACTAATTTTTACAAAACAAACTAATTAACTAATCCTAGTTAACTAATTATTACAAAACAAATTGAAATAGCTAAACGCATTAACTATTGAAGTACAAAACGAATGCTTAATCTAGCTAAGTAAAGAAGCTAAATAAAGCAATAAAACAGGAGGTTCTCAGAGGGAGAAGACTGGATGCATGCTCGGTCGTCTCGTTTGGAAATCCGTCACGATGCCCCAATTTGCCTCTGTTTGCAATTGTTTCCAGAATACTACACAAAGCTCCAGAAAGCTGAAACTCCATCATGGGAACCTGTGGGAGGGCTGCCGACCAGTTGTTGAGGAAGGAGACCACCTGCCGACCACTTTCTGTGCTGAAAAGCCAGAAAAAGTGGTCGGCCAGCTAGTAATATTGGTCAGCCGACCAGTTGTTGCTGCTGAATTCCAGTTTGCTGCAACAGAGAGCAAGAAAGGGCATGGCAATGTATTTGCAAGATATGTGTATACAACCACCCTCCCTATCATGTCATGAACTCAAGGGAGTGCGGTTCTCAACCCTCGGGCCACCAATCGCGCATTTCAATGCGTGATGGCCGAGAAGTCAAATTGCACAATTCAATATAAAATGAATGCACAAGTAAACACATAAAGCCTAAAACTCTATCATGTATGATCAAGAGCGTCGGCGACCGAGAATTGAGGCACATTTCATCACTTCAAGTATGAAACGTCCCTCGTTTCTCGTGCTCGGATTAACACTTAATCCAAACAACAATGCAACAACAAAACATGGCATGCTCAATGCAAACAACAACTTAACAAACTCAATGCAATGTGATATGATCAACTTAACAAAGCTAATGACATGCAAACAATTCTAATGCATGCATGCACAATGCGATGCTACAAGGGCAACTTAGCAATGTTAGGAACATGCATACTCAATGCAGAGAAACAACTTGGCATACACAATGCAAATAACCACATGGCATGCACAATGCAATGTAAGATGACACACTTAATGCAATGAACAATAAGCATGCGAACAACATGTAAATAAACATGCTAAATGGACTTAAACCAAAAGGGGGGCAGACCTCAGTCATGCCCAAATCAGTGGCCAATGGTGATAAAATTAAGGCACATGAAGCATATACAAGCATGCACATGCAATGGCCCATCAAAGAGGCCTAAGAGCACAACTCTCAAGAGTGCTCAAAGAGTGACAAACATGGAAGTGTAATAACACCAAGTGCACTGAAATAAGGTAAGAAATGATGCCAAATCATTCAAACAAAGCAAGCATGGCATGCAAAGGTCCTAAAGCATGAAAGCTAATAAGGAGGACTACAAAGGAGGCATGCAATACATGGTACAAATGCATGAACCAAACATGGACAGAGCTGAAATAGGTCAAAACAAAGACCTAAACATGCTGAGGTAGGGGCTCAAAGACCTAGGCATGCAAGCATACAAGCTAAGCCATAAGCAAGGCAACAATGCACAACCCTTTAAGCACTTAAATCATGAAAGAAATGGGAATATGGCAATGCTATAAGCTCTGAAATGAAGTATTAAATGATGCCAAATCATCTAAATAACACAAATGAAGCATGCTATGGTGCCCGAAGCTCGAAGCCAGCTTAGGCACTTGTACTACAACTATGCAAAACATGAAGCATGTGACCAAGGCAACCCAAAATAGTCCTAGAACATGTCAAAATGAGTCTAAAACATGCAAGGACCAAAGCTAAAATAAGCTAGCATGAAGGGCATAAGGCATGATGAATGCAAGGCAAATAAGGTGGATTACACTCCACCTATTAAGACCAAGCATGGAATGACTTAAGAAACAAAAATCAGAGGTATATCATGGCATAATAACCCCAAAAACACATTGAAATGATAGCTCTCAAGCTTAGGCATGAAGGCATACGCAATGACCTATTCTTAAGGCATAAAGGACCAACCCTCCAACGCATTGAATAAGTGAAAGATGCAAGTGTATGGCCATGAAACATGCACTAAAATAACATAAAAAAATGATGCCAAATCATTCAAATAGGCCAAGCAATGCATGCTAGTGGACTCAATACACAAAGCTAACAAGCTAGAATGCACTATAGCTATACAAAGCATGGCATGCATGACCAAAACAACACAAATCAGAGCTAGAGCATGATAAAACATGGACAAAATCTTCTTAGAGTTAAGCCAAAAGCATGCTAGAATGACATGTCAAAGCATAAGACACATTAGGCTAATTCATGGAATTGCACTACAAGTGCATGGAGCATGCAAGTGCCAACCAAACCAAACCTTAACAGAGGTATGACATGGCAAAAAACCACCAAAAACATGCTGAAATGGACTCAACATAAGCTAGAAAGACATGCTACTTCATGAAGCATACAAGACTAGTTTATGAAATTTACACTACAAGTGTATAAGGCATGCAAGATCCAATGAAACCAACCCAAAACAGATCTAAGGCATGTTAGAATAATACCAAAAACCTACTGAAATGGCCCCAAAACAAGCTGGAAAGACATGCTCAAACATGAGACACACAAAGCTAGTTTGCAAGATTTACACTACAAGTGTATTATGCATGCATGGAATGACCAAACCAAGTCAAAACAGATCTGAGGCATGCTGAAATAACCCCAAATACATGCTAAGAACAAGCCAACACAAGCTTAATGAACATGCTCAAACATGAAGCATATGAAGCAAGTATACAAAACACAAGGAGAGGGGATGACCCTCTCCTATAAGGGACTCCAAAACCACCTTTCCACCACTGAAAATCCTTTGGATTTCAGTGGTAGAAAGGTCATGCAAAGGCTACAACAAGAGCCTAGTGGGATGGCTCAAAACAAGGCCTAACAAGGCGTAAGAGGGGGTGGACCACCCCCAATGCAAAAGTGACCATAAACAAACTTTTTAAGGACTGAAAAAAGAACTTTTATCAGTAGGAAGTTAAGCTTAAAACAGTATGCAAGTAGGCTCAAAAGCTTAAGCAAAAATGGGGGTTTAAAAGATAGAAACTCACCCTTGTAGACAACCTTCAAGGCTGCAACTCCAGCACACTTTCTGAACCAAAACCAGTCCAAAAACTTCAAAAACAACCTTAAGGGACCTCAGCTCCAAGAGTATGGTGTTTGAGTGTGTGTTTGTGTGTAAAAGTGAGACAAAATAACACTTTAAGGCACAAAACAACAGCAAAATGAAGAAGTATAGATGTGGATTATATATATCACTTAAGCTCCAATTTTCTAAACCTAGAGGAGGGAGGAGGAGCCTCCCTCTTATAGAGAACAAAAGCTAAAGCTTCTCAAGGAAACTAAGGTTCAAGGCCATCCCTCCATACACACGTATGGAGGATCGCTTCAGTGCCCTCCAGCTGGCACACAGCTGGAGGAAAATATCTCCAAAAAGGTGACAAAAAGCAGCCGACCACTTGAAGTGGTCGGCCAGCTATTTAAAGTGGTCAGCCGACCACTTCAAGTGGTCTTCCAGAACAAAAACTGGTCGGCCATAGGTGGGAGAAGTCTACACACTGAAAGAAAGGTGGTGGTATGGTGGCCGACCAGAAAGGTGGCCCAAAGACCAAGAAAGCCAGTTATTTGACCAGAAAACTGGATGGCAGGAGGAAAAGTGGTCTCCAAGGGGAAAAACTGGTCTCCCACTCTTGTACCACCTTCCAAACAAGGAAAACAAGGTTTGTACCAAAAACAAACCAAAACGGATGCAAGACGAGAGATCGGGAGGCAAAGCACGCGGCCGAAAGCCTCGAAAACTAGTCTACAGGCATCAAAAGTGGTATACGACCACAAAAATGGTCTCCTGGACCACAGTGTTCCTCTAGGTAGAGGCAACAAGGTGTGGTTCAAAAACCACGCCAAACGAAGAATGTTAAGCGGTCCCGAGACAAGGCGCGCGGCCGAAGGCTCCAAAAATCAAAAAACTAGTCTCCAAATAGGAAAAGTGGTCTACGACCACAAAGAGATGGTCTACAAGACCTCTCCCTCCCTCCGGGAAGAGAAAACAAGATTCGGTCCACAAACTGAGCCAAAGCACAAAGAGTTTAGAGGCCCGGAGGCAAGGCTCTCAGCCAAAAACTCCGAAACCTCAGAACGAGCACAACATGCACAATCACCAATGCTCAATTGATGACGTCTGAGTCTTAAGGTCGGTCAAAAATAAGGTGTCTACACCAGCCTTGGTGGTGTCAACAACTTCCTCTTGTTGCTGTCCACAAGGGTCAACACCAGTCTGGAAAGGATCGACCCTTGTATGTTGCAGAATCTGGGGGTTGCTTGCTGAAATTTAGTGTCGACCCTTCCTGTCTAAGGGTCGACACCTTGCCTGTTGCACAAATTGCTTTTCTTCCTAAAGGGTCAACACCTGTGCCTAAAGGATCGACACCTATGTGCAATTTTCAACTTTTTGGGCTGGTTTGAGTCCTACTTTTTGGGGGTTTTTGACTTGTTCTTTTTATTTGACTTTGGAGCTATTATTCTATTATTAACTTGCTATTATAAATAGGCCCCCAACATAGTTTCATTTCACTTTTTCTCTTCTTTCCTCTCTCTCAAACTGTGAGTTCTCTTCTCTCTCTCCAAAACTCAAACTTTTTCACTTAAATCTCTAGATCTACTCACCTAGAGTGATCTTTTCACCTTGGTCCTTTGAGAAAGAGTGTAGATCTCGTCAACGGCTTCATTTTGATCTGAAAAGTTTGTGGTTTCATCGCCAATGAATTTTGGGTCGTCATGTCTTGTTTCAAGAGGTAGGGGTTTCTAGTTCTCTTTCAATACCCTCATTTATGGATAGATTTGTGGTATTTTCTTTATATAAATACCAAAGTTTATATTTTTATGCATATTGGGATGAATCACGACATTGGGGATTAGGGTTTGAAGAGTGTTGGGTTTACTTGTTGGGTTATGATCTTTGGTCATGAGTTTGGGTGTAAAAGTAATAGAAGGGTTGGAATAAAATGTGTTTTTGTGAAAAGCCTTAATTTCTTTTAAAAACCCTAGTTTGGTTCATGAAGATGGTTAATGGTTTTGCTTCAATTAATAGTAGAATCATGAAATTGAGGTGTTTAATTACACATGTACAAGTTTAATTGAAATGTTAAAGAGTTTGAAAAATTTAGGTAAAAGTTGCAATTGAACTCTTAATGTTGATGTTTTAAATTATGTTATAATATGAAACCAAACTTGGGGAAAAAGAAATTACTAATGGTACGGATGATATGAGCTTTGTGTTGAAATGGTTGTGTTGAATTTTGTTGTGTGTTATGTGAATTGTATTGGGTTATGTTGTGTTGTGTTGAGTTGAGTTAGGTTATGTTGTGTTGAGTTGAGTTGAGTTGGGTTGTGTTGAGTTTGGTTGAGTTGTGTTGGGTTGTGTTGTGGTTGGTACCCGCGCGGGGAGTTGAAAAATGGTTTTTCGGTGCCCACGACCGTCCGTATAATAGCCGGTAAATGTGGGTGATGGTTTTAAAAAAATTAAAAAATGATTTTTTGGTGCCCACGACTGTCTGTATAATAGCCGGTAAATGTGGGGGTGGTTTGAATTCAAGGTGCCCAATTGCCCTATCTAGGCTTATCGCTGGACGAATGTGGGAAAAATATTTTTGGGTATCCACACAGTCCTACCGTATTGTAGTCTGCGAAAGTGGAAAAATGATTTTTGGGTGTCCACACAGTCTTGCCGTATTGTAGCCGGCAAAAGTGGAAAAACGGATGGTTTTCGAAAATGTTTTGGGTGCCTACGTCCTGCCGTATAATAATTGGCAAATGTGGGGGATGGTTTTAAAAAGTTGAAAATGGTTTTTGGAAAAAGACATGGTTTTTGAAAAAAATGATTTTTGGGAGTTCACTTTCCGCTGTATAATACCTGGCGAAAGGTGGAAAGTGATATGAATTGGGTGCCCGCTATCACGCCGTATCAAGTCGGCAAAAAGTGGAATGTGTTGTGACGTGTGTTGAGGTCAGTCATGATATGTTTGACTTGTGATGAACTTGTGAAATTACCATTTGATGTGTAATTTGATATGGAAGGGGAATGTATATGGAAATTATTTAAAAAGAATGGATAATGAAATGGTAATTTGATAAGGGGTTAGTGATAAAGAACTCATCGGGTTGTTTGTATCTATAAGGAAAGCTTAAGAGTTTTGCTTTGTGATTAATTGAGAAATTGAATTAAAAAGGGTTTATTATCCTTGTGATGTGTTGAGTTATAATTGATAATGCAAATGTGGATGTGATGTAATTGTTCTTAGATTTCTACGTTAAAGAGGTATAGCAATAAAGGATTAACAGGGGGGAATGGAATGTATGAGAGTTGTTTTGAGTATTAAGGGAACATGAACTTGAGTTTATGGAGTTTTAATAAATGCAATTAGTAAAAGGGGAGAATAGAAATAAAAAGAGGAATGTTAAGATGGAAATTAAATGAGGAATATTTTGGAATGGGTTAATAAATTTAAAATGATGTTGTTCCTTAAATAGATTTGTTTTCAAAAAAAGGGATTTATGGTTTTCTAATAAAAATGGATAGTTTTTGATAGTCGAAGGTTTTCCTTAAATGTTCAAATAAATTTTGAGAAAAAGGTACTCTACATATGATATTTTGAAATTACAAAACATTACTTTACTATATGGTATCACCTTGCATGCATAATCATTTCTATCTATAGGATGGTTATTGATTTTGAACTATGAGATTCCTACTAGGCAATTGTGCTCAAACCTCGTTGTTTCATTTTTCTTACAAGAAGATAATTCGGACTGTTTGGTTGGAGAGTTAAGAAGTTCATGTACCTCTTATGTGTAATCTTATAAAACATGGATGTTTGTATTTATTTATTTGTAACTCTGTAGCCGGAGCTTGGCATGTATTATTATTATTATTGTTGTTGTATTCATCATGACAGAGAACATGTACTATTATGTTTCTATTACTCAAGGGTAATAGATATTTTTAATTAAAAAAAATGGACCTAAATTTCAGGCTCTTGGTAATGTTTTCGATTAATTAAAATTTGGGGCATGACACAACGAAACAGATTTAAAATGCTTGAGACGAAACTCTACACTTCTACAATTAAATTTCTTGGACTCAGCTTCCTAGCAAAATAAAAGTGCAAACTTCAAGTCATTGCAGCGGTGTGTCACTAGTTCCTAAAAAATCAGATAGGGTTGAGCTATATACCCAGTAGGAATACATAAAACCAAGTATCTACTCATTTGAACAAGGACATGACACCGTTATAACTACAACAACAAAAAATAATTAATATTGATAAATAACCAATTAGGTAAATAAATAGATAAATAAAAAAAATTCAAGTACACTTCTGTCTCACACAAAATCGTTCTCAACATCAGAAAGAGAAATGCACCATAAGTCCCTTACAAGAGTCCAAACCACATACACAAGTCACTTTCATTCATTACTATCCCCACATTTCTCGACTATTATACGACAAGACATGGGCACCCAAAATCATTCGTTTTTTCACTTTTTTCGACTACAATATGGCAGGACTAGTGGACACCCAAAAATATTTTTCCACATTCATCTGGTGATAAGTGCAGACAGGGTAATTGGGCACCTTGACTCCCCATGCGGGTACCAACACAACTCCACATTCTTAAAACTGGCTCTTAACTCGGACTCATGTTCACTTTACCACTTTACTAAACTTTGTTCCAAGTAAACAAACATTTAACATTATACGAGATAAAAAGAAAAATTTAACATTCAAGAAGCATCAATCCCCAAGTCACAATTTCAACACCACAACAATATCCATATGTTCCACCTTTTGAGTATTCACAAAATTCCAAGAATTTTAAGGAAATTTCATTCCAAATACCATTCTCTACTCAAATTAGGAATTAGGGTTTTATCAATTTGGGGCTTTCTCCCCTTCTTCATAACATTAATATACATATTTCATGGAAAGATTTGGAGGAATTTTAATAAAAGTTTAGTAATATGTCCCCTTTTTATTAAATAAGAGTTTAATCCACTCAATCATCAAATTTAATCTTAAGTCACAACAATACCATAGAAACATCTTCAAAACAAGGAGATACTAGGTTAAAAGTAAACCTGCCTCAAGCTATGAGCAAATAAACCAAGCATCTAGGAGAGTTCTTCGCCAAAAACAAAAATCCAATCGGTAGAGAGGATGATCTTCACGAATACTTCACTCCTTGCAAGAGATTTAGACTAGATCTTAGAGGAACGAGGGGTATTTACAGTGAGAAACTTAGGGTTTTTTGGACTTAAGACAAGAAGAAGGAAGAGAGAAAAGAAAAGTGAAAAGAATGATCTGGAAATGTGCTTTTTAATCTGCTGAATTCACGCAGACCACTTGAGCGGTCATTTCATCACTCGAGTAGTGAACAACACCTCTTAATATTTTTGGTCTGCAAAACGAGATACTACAAGTCCTTCAGTTTCGCTGGAGCGACCATTAGTTCGCTCAAGCGGTCCACCCTGACATGCAAAACTACTGGATGTTCTCATTCTTTGCTGAAGCGGTACATTCTTCGCTCGAGCAGTACTTTCACCACTCGAGCGATCGCTCGGAACAAAATGTCACAATCTCTCCCCCTGATGGAATTTTGCCCCCAAAATAGCATTCACTCTCCATACAATAACAAAATATGGCAACAACAATATACTCATTAATCCTTAACAACTCCCAACTAGACAACAGATCAATTCAAAAGCAAAGACAAGGAAGAACTAGAAAATTATGGGTTACATTCAATTTATCATATAAAGGGAGGAGCAAGGAAACAATTACATCACAGACTTAGAAATAAGTCCGGGTACTTCTCACAGACCTCAGCTTCACGTTCCCAAGTTGCTTCTTCATCACCGTGATCGTGCTACAATACTTTGACTAATGGAATTGTCTTATCCCTTAACACTTGTTCCCGGGTATCCAAAATCTAGATTGGTCATTCCTCATAAGATACATCTTCATCAATTTCAATCTGTGTCTAGTCTAACATGTAAGAGGGATCGGGTTCATATTTCACTACAACAAAAAAAGGGTTTTTACGGCACCAAATGCACATTGTGGAAATGATTTTATGACGCGCAAGGTAAAGTCGTGTTATGACCAGTCATGGAAAGTCATTCACTTCAACGACATGTTGTAGTACGTCGTTAAAAACTCTTTAACAGCAGATTTTGTGCGCCGTGTTTGATTTTTCTACAACTACTTTTGCATGCCTTTAAAAACCCTTTAATAGCGGATCTTGTACGTCATGTTTTATTTTTCTACAACTACTTTTGTAGGCCGTTAATTCCTGGGCAATTCACAACTTTTATTGCTTGTCTAAATATGTAAGACAAAGACCTATTATGCCTGCCGTAGAATCTGTAGTATTCTTTTCTTTTCTTTTTAATTCAGTAAGTTCTATTTGACCTGTTTTGTACAATCTAACAAAGATTACAGACATGCTTCACAAAACATCAATCAACTACCAAAATATTGTTTCAACCATAAAAAAGAAACTATATCCATATATAAGTTATGACCATTCAACAATTGTCTATACATTCCAAACATCCAAAAACTAACCTTAATTCAAAACCACCCAAAAAGAACTATCATTAACTTCTTATTGTCCAAAAAGTTCTAAACCATCCAAAAATTACATAAACATATTACCTTCACACAATTCCATAATTTATCCTTGATCTCAACTGGAACATCAACCCAATAATCTATGTTAATTGGCACCAACTTTCGAGCTAAGATCCCTTCTAAGGTTGATAATTGTACCAATTCAGGTCATATCTGTTGGTTCCTTTCATTGAAGTCGCTCTCATCACACTTTTGTTTTCCTTTGTCATGCATCTTTAACTTTGACGGCCCTCTAATTTTCTTCTTCAGTTCTTGACCAGAGTCAGCTGCTCCATCTACATTTGGTGATTCAACTTGTTGAGTATTGGAACCTTCATCGGAAATTCTGATGGGTCCATCACTTTTGTCATCCAAGAAGGCACTTTTCCTTTTAGATATCCAATATTATGTTATTTAGCTCCAACCTATGAAAATCAACATTCTGTAACTTACACAAATTGTTTAGAAAAAAGAGAAAACTCCTCAAATATAAATGAAATTTGACAATGCAACCCTAACCGCTTCACTAGTGAACTCCAATGATATGGCATATCTGCTACCAAATTGCTTTCTAACCAATTTTATAGAGAGCAAAGGGCCTTCTTCGTTCAAGTTTGCTGAACTTGTACTTGTTAAGCCACCCTCCACCTTGCTGGGGTTAAGCACAAGAAAGAAAGAGAATTAATATTGGCTTCTTGTGTATTTTGGATTTTTAGTGGAGCAATGAATATTTTGATTTGTAGATTATATGAAAATGTATTCATACCCAAAGAAAGGTAAATAAAAAAAAATGGACTATAATTTCATCATGCACATTATAAGTAGTAAATTTCCGGTGATATTTAAATGGATGCAATTACCTATAAACTATATCTGCAGATATAGGTTTTATTTGCAACAACTTCCTTTCATTTGCTTGGAGATCAGCCAAAATATTGGGATCAAAACATGTAGCAAAGCACACCTGCCAAAGATCAAAGTATCATCACATCTGTCACACATCAGTGTCACTCATTTCAACAGTTGCCCATTGAGAAAACAAGAAAAAAAAAATTATAGAATGATAGCGAATTTTACCTTGCTATTTCTTGCTTGCACAGAAACATGAGATAAGACATTTGGCATGTCAGATGTCAGCACAACAACTGCACCACCAAGAATATCTTCCTCTCCTTTCATAGATTTTGCCACCAAAATTGTTGGCTGTCCAAAAGATTTATTCTGAACAGTAAACAACTTATCCATAACAACAACATACCCAATAGCTTCAACATAGTTGATAACCTACCAATTGTATTAGACGAGACTAACTTGGTTAATATTACAGAACATACCTAAAAAGAGTCTCACAATATTAGACTATAATATGCTTGAGCTTCATAACATAAAACTAAATTATAAAGATAATTTTTTTAGGGACATGATTTAATAAGAACTTATTCTGAGGATGTGTATTTGAATTTTGAATAAACATTCACTAGCTCATTAAATTGAGCTTAAAAGAATTATGACAATTAGAACAATCTTCCCAAATTAGCAGTTTCACGAAGAATAGGATCAAGTCGATTAATGAGTGAGGATAGCGAAGCAGCTAATCCAACACGAATAATTTCTTCCGTGAACATATTCACTTGCATTAAGTGATTGTAGAGGTTGTTTCAAGGTATTATATACAACACAACACAAAAGTTAATATTTAGATTGTCACACAGTCAACATACAGCCCATTGATCCACTCCAAGCCGTGATCCGAGATATTCATCAGATGGTTGCAACAGATGCTGGTACCACTCCGCCTTGCTTGTAAGTGCAAGCCGAGTTTGGTCAAGGACTGATTTTGCATACAAAGCCCAGTGACTATCTCCATTCTTTATCATGCTCAGAGCTTGATTCCATCCCTTCATAAGCAGCAATAGAAATATTAGACAATTGCACTGTTCCATCATCTAGCATGAAACAATGAAACATAGACTTTATGCCCCTTTTTTTCTTTTTCTTTTTTTTTTCTTTTTTTGCTTTTAATAAATAAAAAATTGTCACTAGATACTGATGACATGACAATGATTAAAGGACTTTGCTACAGACCCCCACTGGGGGTCGACCCCCAGTGAGGTGGCAGCATGCCATTCGTTCAAATCACAACAAAAAATAAAAAATAAAAAATAAAACAATTTTTTTTTTTGACCAATGGGAAGCCTCCATACATGACCCCCAGTGACCCCCACTGGGGGTCTTAGGCATTTTTGATGATTAAAACTTTCTAATTAAGCCTGCATAGCTATATAAAAATTAAAAACAAAAAATAATAAAAAATAATAAAAAAACCTTGAGAGGACAACATTTGAAACCATAACTTGGTCACTTACACTGTCTAAAGTCAAACCATGTTGGCTCATAAAAGCAAGAGCAATTGAATACAATATAAAATGAAAAGAAATCCAATCGTGATGGAGATGACAGTGTGACAATCTCAAAACAAGTGATTCAAAATGAAAATAAAGGAATCAAAACCCAACACAATAAAGGAACTAACACCCAAAATTCACAGCAATCTGTGGCTCTGATTATATCAGGAAAGCTCTAATTATATCAGGAAAAAAAAACAATATGCATTTGTCCTAAATATATCACCCTCAAGAAGCAACCTATGGACCAGTCATTGAGTGAAATTCAGATTAAGAACAATCACATAAAAATAAATAAATAGCTAGCGAGGATATGCAGCAAGCAACAAGCGAGGAAGTGCTGAAGTGAAGTACCAATAAATGGGATGTGTCTAGAGAGTAAATATTGAGGAACAAATAAAGTATGAATTTCACAAAATAATCTAGTTATGTCAAGGGTGTATTTTGACTAGAGTTTTGAGGAATTTATGACATAAAAAGTATAATAGAAATCTGCACCATTCATGAATCAAAAGATCAAATAGATTAAGAAAGAAAATACAGAGGTGCATATTACAACAAGATCAAACCCCAAGCCAAACACCACAAATAAAAACAACCAAAGGCTATCAACAACCACACCCAGAAACAGAGCGTCACAGCCATCTGCAATACTTGTGTTTTCCTATTGAAAATAGTGTAGTTATTTAAATTTAAAAAAAAAAAAGGTTAATGACTAGTGTTGTTTACTCCATCTAATAGAATTATAATTTCAGCCATGTACTAATTAAAAGTAAAAACTAATTAATGCCTAAGATAAAAACTTGCTTATAGATGACATTTCATCTTTAAAAATCTTTATAGATGAGCATTTCATCTTTAAAAACAAATAAAGATTAGCATTTCATGCAATAGTTAAAGAATTAAATATTATCTTCTTCTTTTTTTTAATTTTTTATTAACGTATTTAAACAAGATAAACAATATATAAACTTTATAAATGGAACCATTTAAGTGTAGGGAGATAAAATGCAAAATGACCAAGACAATGTAAGGAATATTTGGTTTTATGAAAAAAATAATAATAATAAAGCGGTAATTCCACGAGTAAAATAAACTATGCCCAAACATCAAATATTAAGAGGTCACCATATATATGATTTCATAAAATATGCATGGCAACAAGTAGCAACAAAAGTAGCAAAACAACTATAAGCATTAGGAAGTAACAAAACAGATGCTAAATTATTCATACAAACATTATAATTCATCAAAATTAAGAATAAACTCAGTCTCCAATTTCTCATTATTGTAATTCATCAAAATAAAGGGTAAACTCTCAGTTTCTCAGAACTACTGAGAGAGACATACTTGGGCAGTTTGTCAATGAGGTCTCACATTATCAGTTCCACAAAAACCTCCTCTAGGACTGGTCCTTGATTCTTCAACAGCATTAATAAATACAATTAGAAGGCTGTTACCTTGAGTTTTTAAATGATAATTTTTTTAGACTCGGCAAACAATACCAAATTTCTTTCCATTGCAACTTCTATGAGAGTGTCTCCTTACAATTGAAACAAAAATTCACTTGAAACCAGCTAAAATTTAAGAAGCAACAATTTGGAAGAGGCTAGAATGGTTGTCTAAATACTCACATCTTGACCTGTTGCATCATGATCCACAATCAACGTCTGAAGGTTTAGACATCCTTTAAAAAATGCAGCAAGACCCATCAGATCAATTTCAGTATAGTTTGTTGTAGCTCCAAATGGATGAGGTTTTTGAATACAAAACCTTCAGGGACAAGATCCTTTGTCTGCAGAAACTTTGGACAAAGAGAACAATTTTTTATAGTAAATAATTAGTGAGGAAAATCTTGTTTCATGACACACTTCCAATAAAAAGTATCACTCTTGCCTTGAGTTTCAACAAGTAGCATCATCTCTTGTATATGCTTACATTCGCCTCAATTATGTGTATTTAAATGGAGAATGAATTATACTTGGCTGTCCTGTACAATATGAGTTTTTCCCTTTCTTCCAGTTGGGCTGTCATTCATGCACAAACTCGATTGCTATTGAATTAAACACCAAAACTGAAATGAAAAAGAAAATAAAATAAACAGTGTCCCGAGACACCAAACCATTCACCAAAATCCCAACACAAATTCCTATTTGATTTTCTTCAAAAGGGATTCCCTATTTGATAAAAGCCACTAACACAACAAAAGAAAAAATCACCACTACCAAAACTCATCAAAAATTCAAACAGAGTCTTACATAGTTTTTGCCAAACTATGACGGTGATGTGGGTTCAATTGGAAGGGATTCCCTATTTGATAAAAGCCACTAACACAACAAAAGAAAAAATCACCACTACCAAAACTCATCAAAAATTCAAACACAGTCTTACATAGTTTTTGCCAAACTATGACGGTGATGTGGGTTCAATTGGAAGAGATTCTATAAATGAAAACCATGAATTCTTCATCTAATTGGCCAAAGGTTTTGGAGGGTTGGTTTTTTTTTTGGAACAAGTCTATTTTTGCCTAGAAAAATTATTTATAAAAAGAAAATTTGATAGTTCTGCCAGCAAAATTGGTGAATATGGATGTTTTTTATGTTGAAATAATTTCCAGTGAAACCATCAAACCATCTTTACCAACACCTTCCCATCTAAAAAACTTCAACCTCAAATCAAGTTTTTTTTACTCAAATTTTGAATCAAATTAGATGGGGAAAAAAATGGTAAAGGGTTGAAGATGCGCCAATATGTAGTTTCCATTTCAAAAGGCAAAAAACCCAAAACCAAATTTAGGGATAGCAAGCTCCACACAGATTAATTACAAAATAATAAAAGTGAGATGAAATGAAAGAAGGAAAATTAAAGAAGAAATACCCGAATGCGAGAAGTGGCATCTTGACCAGATCGAAGAAGCACAACGATGTCATGCCTCATCTGCTTCATCACCAACTTTATCCTGGCCTCTTCGTCATCGTCTTGCTGTTTTTACAATCATCAAATTCAATACACACCCATTATTTGTCAAATTTTAGGGTTTTACAAAAAATCAAAGCAAGAAATGAGAGAAGACAAACCATCTGGAGGAGTTAAAGCCTCTACGGAAGAGAGAGATTCCCAATTTCATTGCTTTCTTGCAGTGTCTGGTGGCTACACTCACCGCAGTCATGTCTTCTTCTTCCTCAACGATTCGCAGAGAGAGAGAGAGAGAGAGAGAAAGAGTAGCAGTCTGCTAAGAAGAACAAAAAAACAAAGTTCCAACTTTTTCCAAGAATGGTGAAGATCTTCCAAGTTCCAATCTAGAAAAAAGGGGGGGAAACTTAGGGTTTTGGTTCGGGACCTTAAAATCGCCATGAGAGAGAGAGAGAGAGAGAGGGGGACAGATTAAGATAACATTTGTAGAGAGAGAGAGAGAGAGTTATGTCCAATTCGAAGAGGATTTCATTTTAGCATTTGGCGCAAGAGTATTTTATTTTGGCGCCTATTTTTATTTTGGTCATATTATTCATGATAGAAATTGCGTGTCATAAAAAGTAAAATATTTTTAACGGCTAGCATATGTGTGTTGTGAAAAGTATACTTTTTAACTGTTGATTTTTTGTGCACTGTAAAAAGTGCAATATTTTTAATAATTGATTTTTTGTGCGTCATGAAATGTTCAATATTTTTAACAGCCGGTGTACTCATATCATGTATAGTTGATGTATTAACAACATGCCATATACACGTCATAGAAAGTTTTATAATTTATGGCTAGCATTCGTGGTTGGGAAATTATTTACGACATGCAAAAAAAGTAAGTCGTAAAAGTAAAAAACCACAGCTTGCATTTGCTGTATGTTGTTAATATAGAGTTGTAAAACCTCAGTTTTGTTGTAATGTTTGCAAAGCATAGACACATGAAACGTGGCAGTAAGGTAAGACGAAATGCAACTTCTCCTACCCGTTCAATAATGTCAAAAGAGCCAATAAATCGAGGAGATAATTTTCCACTCTTGCCAAACCTCATCAATCCCTTCCTCGAAGAGATTTTCAAGAACACATGATCTCCTACTTCAAAAGACAAAGGTCTTCATCGACGATCGACATAGCTTTTCTGGCGGCTTTAAGCCGTGACTAATCTTTGTCGAATAAGGGCTACTTTTTCAGTTACCTAACAGACCAACTCTAAGTTCTTCCTGATCTACAGGGATGCCTATAAAGGGCTTCAAAAAGTGTCATTTCAATACTAGCATAATAGCTATTGTTAAAATCTAGCACACATGCTCTCAACATACCTTCTAAAATTTGAATAGTATGCTCGGATTGCTCGTCGGTCTATGGATGATAAGCAATACTAAAATTCAATTGGGTACCTAAAGCACTCTGAAGACTCTGCCATAGCTTGGCTATAAAGCAAGGGTCTCTATCGGACACTATAATCACTAGAACCCTATAGAGGTGAATAACTTCATTGATTTGAAGTTTAGCTAGGAACTCTATAGAATTCCCCATGCTCATGGCGAGAAAGTGGGCTGATTTAGTAAGTCTATCTACAATCACCCATATTGCATCATTATCTCTTTCTATTCTAGGAAGGCCTGTAACAAAGTCCATATTAATATGCTCTCATATCCATTCAGCAACTAGGAGACGTTGTAGTAATTCTGCCAGTCTTTGGTGTTTAGCTTTAACTTGTTAATAGGTTAAACATTTGGACACAAATAAAGCCACCTCATTTCTCATACCCCTCCACCAGAATTGTTGGCTGAGGTCATGATACATTTTGGTGCCTCCCGAATGCACTACAAGACGTGAGTGATGAAAGTCCTGCAAAACTTCATCCCTCATGTATTTCGGCACAAACAATCGATCGAAGTAACGAAGACTAGAGTCAGTATAAATATTTAGGCCTCTCTCTTCATTTCCTTTGGAAATTTTCTCTCAAATTGCATCCACCTTTGGATCACCCAATCATGTTTCCTCCACTCACGTAACAAGGGTGGCTTGTGCAATGATGGTGAATAGGATGGCTTGTTCAGAAGACTCATGGAGTTGCAAATCAAATTCACTGACATCCCTCACCATCTTCCATTCCCTCACTGCTAAGCTGGCTACAGTACTCACAAATTTTCTACTCAAAGCATTCGCTAAGACATTAGCCTTATCGGGGTGATAGTGTATTTCAAAGTCATACTCCTCCAAAAACTCCATCCATCTTCGCTGACACAAGTTCAAATCTTTCTGAGAGAATAGGTACTTAAGGCTCTTGTGAATGGAGAAGACTTCAAATTTCTCACCATACAAATAATGTCTCCATAGTTTCAAGGCAAAAACAATGGTGGCAAGCTCTAAATTGTACGTCGGGTAGTTTCTCTCATGAGGCTTTAGTTGCTATGAACCATATGCTACCACTTTTTCTTCTTACATCAAAACACATCATAACCCTTCCTTAGAGGCATCACAATATACAGTATACCCCAAGCCATGTTCTGGAATGATAAGAATAGAAGCATTAGTCAATCTAAGCTTTAGTTCCCAAAAAGAACTCTCATAAGCTTCACTCTAAATGAATTTCACTCCCTTACGAGTTAATCTTGTTAAAGGTAAAGCGATTAAAGAGAAGTTCCTCACAAACCGGCGGTAGTAACCGGCTAAACCTAGGAAACTACGAATTGCAGAAGCGATTTTTGGTTGTTCCCAATTGTGCATTGCCTCTATCTTTGAGGAATCCGCCATAATCCCATCTCTAGAGACTACATGACCTGAAAACTTCACTTCTGCAAGCCAAAACTCACAGTTTTCATATTTCGCATACAGACAATGCTCCCTAAGAAGTTTTAAGATAGTACGAAGATGTCCTTCATGCTCTTCTTTTGAAGGCGCATAGATAAGAATGTCGTCTACAAAGGTGACCACAAATTTGTCAAGAAATTATTGAAAAATTCAGTTCGTTAAATCCATGAATGTAGCTGGTCCATTAGTTAAAACAAATGGCATAACCAGAAACTCGCAATGACCATATCTGGTGCGGAAAGTAGTCTTGGGAATATCCTCCTCCCTAACTCGAATCTGGTGATAACCTTACCTTAAATCTATCTTCGAGAAACAACGAGAACCTTTGAGTTAATCAAAAAGATCATTTTGGGCAAGGGGTATTTATTCTTAACCGCAACTTGATTCAATTTACAGTAATTTATGCACAATCTTAACAACCTATCCTTCTTCTTCGCAAACAAGGCTGAGGCTCCCCAAGGTGAGGTGCTAGGGCATATGAAGCCCTTACTTAGTGGCTCCTGTATTTGTTCCTTAAGAATAACCAATTTAGCTGGAGTGAACTTATAGGGCAACAAGGAGATAGGTGTTGTACCTGGTATTAAGTCTATAGAGCACTAAACTTCCCGGTGAGGAGTTAATTTAGTGAGATCTTCAAGAAAGACATCGGAATACTCACATACTACCCTCGGAAACCCATCCCAAACTGTGCCATGTCCGTCATTTAAAAAGGCTACTAAAAGAGAACTAAATTCACCTCGACCATGTGGGTAGTATGATAAGAGTAAGGACCTATTGTTCCTATCCCCCAAAAATGTGAAACAATCACCGCTTGTTGTGCACACTGTAACTCTTCTACGATAACAATCAATAATCGCCTGGTAAGAAGACAACCAATCCATGCCAAGAATAACATCAAAACACGGCATTTCCAACAATATGAAATTAAATAGAAGTTGTCAACCTGCGACCTCAATTACACACCCCCTGACATCCTTGGGTCATATTGACCTTACCCCCAACAAGTGCCTCTATAGTGAGTGAAGATTTTAGTTGTTTACTTTCTAACCCCAACAATGATGCAAATGAAGTTGCTATAAACAAATAAGATGCCCCAGTGTCAATCAATATACTAGCCCAGGTATTGAAAATGAGATATATACCTGTCACAATAGATGGTCCTGAAGACTAATCTGAAGCGGTGATAGCATACACCCTTCCCTGTGACCTTTGACCTCCCAAATCACCTCTATAGGCATAAGTTTACTATGCAGATTGTGCAGAGTGGTCCCTTGAATGGCCCTGAATGCCTGGCCTGACTAGGTTGGTTGGTAAGACTGTCTCTGTCCTTGGCCCATCTGAAAACTTCCAGACTAGCGAGATATGGTCACATTTGTGGACCCTACTCTCTATGGACAAAACTTCTTCAGATGCCCTAGTTGACCATACTAATAACAAAATGGTGACTGACCCCTATTCTGTGATTGATTCTGAGAACGAGCAGTTTGAGACTGTGGCCCACCTTTCTGTCCGCACTCCGAAGCTTTGTGACCCAACTAGCCACATTTAAAACATGCGCCATGAATTCAACCCGTGCTCCCTGCATTTCCACCCATCACAGAGTCAGAAGATTTGGCCTGTTGTGGGGGTGACTTAAATGATGATGATGAACCCCTAGACTTTTTTGAGGCTCCTGACTCATTCTTAGATTCAAAATGTCTCATCCTCTTCAACTTCTATCTTGCTTCCTCCGCCTCCACCATGATCTCTACATGAGCTGTTGCTTCTACTAGGTGATCATAATCATGAATCATATTGCTTACCACTTTCATTAAAATTTTTGGCCTCAACCTCTTCTCAATTTCTAGGCATTAGCATTCTTCCGTTACTACTAGCTCAGGCGCAAAACGAGATAGACTTGTGAATGTGGCTTCAAACTTGGCCACAGGTGTATCAAGTTGCCTTAACTCCTCATACTGTTTTCTCAATAGCTCCCCTAGTAGTAGAAGGGAGCAACTTTTTTTGGAAAGCATGTGTAAATGCTTCCCAAGTGTGATCTACTCTATTCTTGACATAATTCCACCATTGTTCGGCCTCTCCTTTCAACTGATGAGCCGCTAGTGCTACTCATAATTCATCCTCTCGGATATCTAAAATTTTGAAGGATTTCATAATTTGCTCCAACCACACGTCTTCTTTCATCGGGTCGAGCCCACCGCTAAACTCGGCGGATTAGAACGAAAGAACTCCTTTTTCAGAAAGGAAACTCTAGTTTTTCCTTTGACTGTTTTAGCCGCTTGTTCGGCTCTAAGTATCTCCATGGACTCACTTAGAACCCCTGCGATCTCCCGGGCCAAAGCCCCTATAGCATCCGAGGCCAGTGGAGCAACCATATTGTTTTGACCCACTCCTTCTTCTTGTGGAGGGATCTTAGGTTGGGCTGGAATATTTTGGCCTTCCCGAGGAGGCCTGCCGGGGTCTCTAACATGCCCGAAAATATGACACCCCAAATATTTAATTTAACACTGCGTAAAAAATAATAATAATAATAATAAATGAATAAAATAATAACAAAAAAATATATTTAATTGTATTTGCTTAAATGTAATTAATTTTAAACGAGGAATACTTATGTGTGACTGACGTTACATTGTTACATAAATTATAATTTTCCATGTATGCTTCGGATATTTATCTACATCTTTTATATTGTTCCACTACATTATTTAATTTAATTACTTGGAATTAATCTGAGAAATTTTAGAAATTAGCTAGTTACAATCCAGCCCTGGTCACCGGGATGGGTCGTGACAAGAAATGAAGACGATACTAAGTTCAAAGCTCACTTTATACACCTAAAGGCCCCACTCAAGATCTTTATACTTTACACGCAATCCAAACACGTGTCTATACAGATACCTACTTTTACATAAAGCAATCCACAAAGTCACATAATCACATAAAGCACATACGAGTCATCCTCCTAGGATACTAGCTAATTCCATGGCAATCAAGGACCTCCAAGTGGTAAGAGCATTGATCAGGTGCCTGTCCAAAAGGATCTCGATGAATGCAATGGATAGAAGCTATATTGTAGAAGTTTAACCCAATACCCATATAACCACATAAATACACAAACATGCAAGGCATATAAGCATGCCATCTTAGCCTAGGAAACCTATTGTGACAAATGTCACTTCCCACGAGCCCAAGGTATTCAAACCTAGTCGCTCTAATACCAATTTGTAACACCCCGAAATTTCTTACAAGAATATACCACGTACATGCATAGCATAATATAATAAAGTCCTCTTTCTCATTGAACTAAGGTTCAAAATTTACAATTCCATGTTTACACATTAATCTCAATCCATGTCCTTGGGTAAGTTCAATAAGCTAGAAAACTACACAAAAGAAATTTGCCACTAAGGCATACAAAAGTTTTTAAGCTTCCGTCCAATACAACGAAACAGATTTACAATGCTTGACACAAAACTCTACACTTCTACAGTTAAATTTCTTGGACCCAGCTTCCCAGCAAAATAAAAGTGCAAACTTCAAGTCACTGCGGTGGTGTGTCACCAGTTTCTGAAAAATCAGATAGGATTGAGTTATATACCCAGTAGGAATATATGTAACCAAGTACCTACTCATTTGAACAAGGACATTCCACCATTATAACTACAACAACATAAATAATTAATATTGATAAATAACCAATTAGGTAAATAAATAGATAAATAAAAAAAATTAAAGTATACTTCTGTCCCACACAAAACGATCTCAACATTAGAAAGAGAAATGCACCATTAGTCCCTTACAAGAGTCCAAACCACATACACAAGTCATTTTCATTTAATACTATCCCCACATTTATCACTATTATACGGCAAGACATGGGCACCCAAAATCATCCATTTTTTCACTTTTGCCGACTACATACGGTAGGACCAATGGACACCCAAAAACATTTTCCCACATTCATCCGGCGATAAGCGCATATAGGGCAATTGGACACCTTGACTCCTAGCGCGCGTACCAACACAACGCCACATTCTCAAAACTGACTCTTAACCCGGACTCATGTTCACTTTACCACTTTACTATACTTTGTTCCAAGTAAACAAACATATAACATTATACGAGATAAAATAAAAATATAACATTCAAGAAGCATCAATTCCCAAGTCACAATTTCAACACCACAACAATTTCCATATGTTCCACCTTTTGAGTATTCACAAAATTCCAAGAATTTTAAGGAAATTTCATTCCAAATACCATTCTTTACTCAAATTAGGAATTAGGGTTCTATCAATTTGGGGCTTTCTCCCTTTCTTCATCATATATGTGTATTTTTCTTAACATTAATATACATATTTCATGGAAAGATTTGGAGGAATTTTAATAAAAGTTGAGTAATATGTCCCCTTTTTATTAAATAAGAGTTTAATCTACTCAATCATCAAATTAAATCTTAAGTCACAACAATACCATAGAAACATCTTCAAAACAAGGAGATACTACGTTAAAAGTAATCCTACCTCAAGCTGTGAGCAAATAAACCAAGCTTCTAGGAGAGTTCTTCGCCAAAAAAAAAAAAAAAATCCAATCGGTAGAGAGAATGATCTTCACAAATACTTCACTCCTTGCAAGAGATTTAGACTAGATCTTAGAGGAATGAGGGGTATTTAGAGTGAAAAACTTAGGGTTTTTCGGACTTAAGACAAGAAGGAGAAAGAGAGAAAATAAAAGTGGAAAGAATGATCCAGAAATGTCCATTTTAATCTACTGAATTCACGTAGACCGCTCGAGCAGTCTTTTCATTGCTCGAGTGGTGAACAACACCTCTCAGTATTTTTGGTCTACAAAATGAGATACTGGGAGTCCTTTAGTTTCGTTCGAGTGACCATTAGTTCGCTCGAGCGGTCCACTCCGACCTACAGAACTACTGAATGTTCTTATTCTTCGCTCGAGCAATACTTTCACTACTCGAGCAGTTGCCATAAGATCTAAACCAAAAAATAGTTGTTGGAGTACAACCATCTCTCTATATTTGTCTCTTTCCTTTGATCTCTCAATTTTAACACTTTTTTTTTTTGGTACTATACACTTCTATTTTTGTGTTATAATTGAGAAAATTTTCAAGTTCTGAACAAGTTGTTTTCGAGTTTTAATTACAAGCGGTGAAAATTGTAAGATTTTACAGTTTCAGTTTTTTTGGTGCTGAATCGAATCATTTTTTAGAATTGTAAAATTTTGCAGTTTCATAACTTTCTTTAGAACTGTAAAATTTTGTGGTTTCATAACGTGTTTATCAGTTTGATTAATAAGGATAACTACTTAATAGAATCATACTTCAAAATTATAACATTTTACAGTTTCAAAGCTTACATTTCAGTTTGATAAATATTAGAAATTATTTTCTTAAACCCTATAAAAATTGAAAATAACATGTGTTTTTTTCATTGTTGTTGTTTGTTGCTCTTAAGTGTTTTTTTTTTTTTTTTTTTTTTCAATTTATCAATATTTAACACATTTTACTATGTTTTTTCACATTAATTTCTTAATTTATTTTTTTTTTCCGACAATATTCTAGACATTCCGGTGAGTATCTGACAATATTTTGGACGTCTAGCGAATATTCTAGACATTCTGACAACTTCCAGTGACGATCAGAACATTCCGGTAATACTTCGGCGAATTTTCGATGATATTCTGGTGACTTCTCGGTGATGTTGAATATTTCAACGAGTCTCTAATGATCATCTGACGGAAGTTCGACAGTGATGGGATGTAAGAGCATTTTTAATTTATTTTTTCTTGAAAAAAATTTGAATTTTTTTGATAATAATTAAAAATATATAGCACTAATTGGTGCAAGTATTTTATTTTTGAATTGGATAGATTTTGAATTTTGTGTATAAAATTTATCAATAAGTTCCCCTTTTTTTTTTTTTTTATCAACTTATAGTTTTATTTATTTATTTATTTTTGTATTAGTACTTATAACTTATTAAGTAAAAACACCTTAAATAAATAAATAAATAAATAAATAAATCTAATTTTTCAAAAACAAAAAGAAGTGCTTTTATTTTATTAACTTTTAACATAAAATAATCTCCACCCAACCACCCCAGAAATGGGTGTAAATCTGACTTGGCTCGGCTCATGTCGGGTTTCACGGACTCTCATCAAAATACGGGCAAGGCTGGGTCAGTCCATAAAAAATTAAGTTCAAATCCAAGGATATTCGGACTTTGGACAGGCTAGTGGGCCGGGCCTCAGGCCGGCCCAGTGAGCCTGGGCCTGGCCTTGGGCTTGGGTGGACCTGACAAATATTTTTTATTCTTTTAAATTTTTTTTATCAAAATTTTATTATTTTTAATTAAAAAAAGCGTTAGGTCGCGAACGGGCCGAGCTTTGAGTAAATCTAAAGCAAGCCGGTAGATCGAACTACGGGCAGAGCAACTATTCAAAATGGTAGCCCAAACCCTAATCCAAAGGCTCAAGCTGAGCTCGAAACTGAACCCAAACGGGCCTAAACGGACCGCAAGCCCGCGGTCGATTTTTATGCTCCTACTCTCGTTCGTCCCGTTCAGTGTCCCCCCCCCCCTCTATCTTCGGCTCTGGTCTTTACAGTCCACCAATGGCGACCCATCTCCCCATTCTCCTACTTTTGGCTTTTGCCTGTTGCTTTTCTAGCCTTTACGCAGAAACGTAAGTAACCCTATCTCAATTTCTCGCACTTTAGGTTTATTTTTACTTGATTTGGATTAATTTGTTGCAAAATACTATTTGAACTTTATCATTTCTTTTCTTTTCTTCCCAAATCACACAATCCAAATGGGCTGGGCTGTTAATGTGGATGCTTGCTGTAGAAATACCATATCTGTATATATTCCATGTAAAATGCAGAGATGAATTTGACGGATTCAACTAGTATATACTGAAAAAAAAAAAAAAAACCCAATATTTTCTGCATGGTTACTAAATTTGTTTGTGTAGAACAAGCGTTTATGCTATCCTGTTCAAAAAAAAAAAGGTATATCTGCTATAATTTTTTCCGCCTTTTTTTTTTCCCCATGAATTTATGATCTGTGGCGGCACCAGGATTTTTTTCTTAAAAGAGATCCTATATATATATACACATTATAGACGTGAAAATGAACCATGTACAAAAAGAGAAAATATCAAGCGAGTAAGAATTTCACCCAGTATCTACTTTACTATAATGCTATACTTATTAAATTTTTTTACTGTAATTTGTTTATGATTTTATTTGGAACACTTAAAATGATTGACTATTAAGCGAGCGGTTACATTGTGCATTTTTTAAAAGGGGTATACCATAACTAAAAGGTTCTCTAACAAACATGACAATATATTCTCATTGAAATGCTTCATAACATTTCTCATCACATATAGTTTCTAACATTCATACCATGTTGTGCATTATGTAACCACACTGGTTTGTATTCACTCATTCATAATTTTACCATAAAGTGGCATAACACGCCACAAACTTTGGTAACCTTCACCATAAAAATTCATAACTTTCTATGATAAGGTGTGTGTGCACAGTAGCATTTCCCATGTATTTTAGATTATAGATATATCATATCATATGATTAAACATGTCACTTTTTTTTTTATATATATATATTTTATTTTATCATGTCTTCAATTTGTAAAGCATTGCCATGGTATTCAGTCCTACAAATTAATGTAGTATATCATATATATATATAGGTAATGAAAAACTTTAGTTTATGGCGCCACCCCTGTTTATGATAGAACTTCTTAAGTGAGCCTGGTATTAAGATGAGCATTTATTTATTTGTTTATTTATTTTATTTTTTAGTAAAACTAAAGCTTTGGCTTCAATATGTTAACAAAGACAAAATTATAAAATTATAATGTTTATTTCTTGCCGTGTTTGCACTTTGTCTTGAAAATGAGTGGAGAAAGTCTACTCAGATAAGAAGTTGAAAGTAATCAGCTTAAATACAATAGTAGATTTTTGATTCCTTCTTTAGCAGCAAGGTGATGTTTTTGGAATTTCAGTCAATAAGCTGCTCTCTTTGTGTGAATGTGTGTGTGTGTGTGTGTTTTGTGTGTGTGGGTGTGCGCGCGCGTGTAAATGAAGTAATTGAGCGAGAGAATCAAACATGAATTTTTTGTTTTATATTTTTTGTTTCCCTTTGTAAAATGAAATTATGGTGTGTCGAATTGTATCTACATAGTAAGAGATGGAGCTTTTTATTGAAACTAACATAGGAATGATGATATTAATACTGCCTCCCTAATCTTGGAGAATGACATTTTGAAATAAACACAGCAAGTCATTCTGAAGTGGTGCAAAGAAGTCAACAGAGATGCTATACTGTTTTGTTGCTTTGACATTAAAACTTGGGGGAAATTATACCGGGATCTACTTCTTCAAAATGCTAAGTGAAGCTCAATTGAGTAAAGAAAATGCAGTTATTTAAGTTCAGTTCTGCCGCTTGCGCCAAACTAATAAGTATAATAACCAACTTCCAACAAGAACAAGAGATTGTGAGCCTTTTAGGTTTAATCTGAACTAGTTTCTATTGTGCCTTGTCTTCCAACCTTTTATTGAAAAGTGCATAAGTAATCTGTATGAACTTGTGAAACGTGAATTTGTTTCAAGGGTTCTGGGTATACAACTGCTGAAGATATAAGAACAAATCAAATTTAATTTCCAAATTACTATTTCTTTTTTCATGGATCTTTTGGATATACTTGGATCCTCAAGAAACTCAAAATAATCTACTCGCTGTATATCAATGCTCAGCTACTTGTCATGGATTTTAACTACGTATATTCCAGGATATGCCGATACGGGAATATAGATACGGCGATACGCCAAAATCTGAAAAAGTAAGATACGGGTACGGCAGGAATACATTTGTAAAAATATATGTATATATATTTTAATAATTTTAATAATGTTATATGCATGAAAATAAACCCTAAAGCAGATTAATAAATAAAGAGAGGGATTGCTATTAAGTTAAGAGTCTTCAAGCATTCATAAAACATCCAAGACTAAAGTAAAAGCAAATGCAAATGCAAATCAAACATCATCTCTACGTGTCAACACCAAAAAAAAGAACAAGAGTAGAGAGAAGAAATGTGAGAGAGTGAGAGAGAAGTGAGAGAGACAATAAGGATACATCAATTTGACAAATTCTATTACTTTAACTCTCACTCTCTTCCTCTTATCAAAGAACTAAACTAAGTATTAGAAGTAATATGTGACTTCGAATATCCGATATTTCAAAATTAAGTATCCAATACCCCAAAATTAATAAAAAATTAATTAAGAAGTATCTGATATGTATCTGCGAGTATCCAAGGAGTATCGGTATCCGATAAGTATCGGATACGGATACGTCTCCCTTTTTGAAGTATCCATACTTCATAATTGAACGTAGCTATGCTACATGTTAATGAGAAAAGAAATGCCTTTCATACGTTATGTTGCTGCTAATTTAGCTGTTCTGTTTACCCCATTTTGCTTCAGTGTCCGCAAGGAATTGAGAACTAAAGAGGCGAACCAAGACAAAATCATACGATTGGGCCATTCAATTCAGTCTAACAGAATTGATCCATCACGAGTTATCCAACTTTCTTGGCGACCAAGGTCAGGTACTCTGATGTATTATCTGTTGCTTCTTTATGTGCCTGGTGGAACAGTGATAGACTGATAGTATTATGGTTTTGATGAAATAATCAATGATGTTAATCATGGGGCAACCTTCTGTTACTCAAAAGGAAATTTCTACATGGTATTACAATTTTGCTGTTTTATAAGGTTTTCCAGTTAGGTCTTTGTGAAATAACAATTAACTTTTTTGTCATACAAGTATGTGTTGAATTCTGTGTGTTTATTCTTGATCATTTCTGAAAAATGGCATTAATTTGTTTGGGATAGGGTCTTCTTATATAGAGGTTTTCTATCAGAGGAGGAGTGTGACCGCCTAATTTTTTGGGTAAATCCCCGTTTTCTTGATTCCCTTACACTCAGTGTTTTTGCTGCGATTGGTTTAAGAAATATGTATTTTGGGTTCAGACAAAGAGCAAGGAGAATTCTATCCAGAATGGTGGGGACTCGGGGAAAGTTGGCACAAGCAAGCTGCCCAGAAGTTCAGAAATCTCTTCAAGTATGAATGTGAGTGTTACGTTTCCTTAACTTATGTATACAATTTGCTCTTATGGGTGTTCTTTACCTGAATTGATGTTCTTGTTGAAATAGTTAACTGAGGTTGTTAGATGATTGCTTCGAATGTATTTTTGTCTCTCTATTATTTCAGTCACATTGCATTTGTTCTTGTTTTTGTCTAATCTAATAGAACTGAACTAAACTGAAATTCTCACCTATGTTTCTTCATATCTTGCCTGTGTGGTATATTCTGCAACTAAACTGAACTAAACTGAACTAAACTGAGTCGTATATTCTGCAACTCCTCAGGGTGCAGCGTTCAACTCTTAGCTTGATCGTGGTTTTGCATTTCTTGCTTGTAAAAGATTTTTTTTTTCTTTACAAAATTTCCTTTAAGATGAAATGAATGAGCTTGACTAATCAGAAACCAGTCTTGAAATTACTGCGACCTAAGAACTGGCTGAAATTTTACCAAAATACATGGTAGAGATGCTGCTAGTTGATATCTGTGTGGACTAAAGCATTGTTGCCTGATAACTAGAAACTCATGACACTGATAATAATCTTTCTGGTTTCTAGGATGATATAGAGGCAACAATTGAGGAAAGGATTTCAGCTTGGACATTTCTTCCAAAAGGTTCTTCCCATATCCTGCTCATTGGCTTCCTGATTACTCTCTTTGTTCATGATGTACCTTTGTATTCTGGCACTCTGTGTTGGCTATTTTTTTTTTCAGAGAACAGTAAGCCTTTTCAAGTTCTGCATTTTGGGCTTGAGAATACCAAAGAGAAATATGATTATTTTGGTAATAAATCGATGCTGGCACTCAATGAGACTTTGATGGCCACAGTCATTTTGTATCTCTCAAATGTCTCACATGGTGGTCAGATCCTTTTCCCTGAGTCAGAGGTGAGAGAGAAACTATCTTAATGCTCTGTGGTTTCTGTTATTGCCAGTCTGAAAATTGAATCCTTAAATTTGTCATCCACAGTTGGAAAACTCTAAACTGAAGAATAGGATATGGTCAGATTGTACAAAAAGTAGTAACGTGATGAAACCCACTAAAGGGAATGCAATTCTCTTCTTCAATAGCCATCCAAATGCTTCTCCCGATAGTAGTAGTAACCATGCCAGATGCCCTGTCTTTGAAGGGGAGATGTGGTGTGCCACCAAATTCTTCTGTGTGAGAGCCATTACTGGGGAAAGGGTCCCATTCCAGTTGGAAGGCAGGGATTGCACCGATGAAGATGAAAATTGCCCTCGGTGGGCTGTCAGTGGGGAGTGTCAAAGAAATCCCGTATTCATGATTGGTTCTCCAGACTACTATGGAACGTGTAGGAAGAGTTGTAATGCTTGCTAGTAGTAACCTCACACAAACTTTTTGTTTCTTACATCTTTTTTATTTTTTTGTATTTAAATATATGTTTTCTATTTCTTAGTTGTTTTTTCCGCTTCTTTTTGGCTTCTTTTTTACATAAGAACAAAACGTGACATTTGCTGGTGATTAATCTATATAATTGTTTGATCTTTTCTATCATAGCTTATTGTGGGTTTTTTTTGATAGTGTATGGATTAATAATTTTTCTATTTGTGATGTTTGGGTTGGACAGGGTTGGGGATCCATATAAGATTAACATCATCTTCTGTGAATATTGTGAAATATTTTCTAATTTTGACAAATGTCTTTACTCTTGTTGCACCGATGTCGATAGTTTCTGATTGCATTTAAAGTTGGCCTTCCTTATTCTAGATTGAATATAAATTGATTAAGGGTGAAATTTTACTCTAGGACCTTTCGACTATGTTGTATTCCAATTTTGTGGTTAGGTAAATTTGGCTCTAATAAAATGCTTCAAATTGTGTTTCAAATGCTTCAATTGTCTTTCATTTTTTGGAGTGATTCAAAATATTAGTGAAGGGGGTCAGAATAACAGTAGAAGGCTAGATAGGGCAGAGCACCAGCTTGGCTGTGGGCCAAATCTTTCCATAGGCTTGGGCCAAGCGGACACAAGGACGAGGCTTGGAATCCTCTACGACTTGGGCTGGACACAACTAGTTGGGTCAAATGGTTGGACACCGCTGGGTCAGTCTAGACTGGGCTTATCATGAAGTCAGTTGGGCCACTTGGACCAAACGCCTCAGGAGCAATAATACTTGCAAGCATACTTGATTGGATAAGTACACATCATTGAAGGCTATTTGATGAGATCAAATTATGAAGAATCTTGAGTCATATGGGGTAACAAACTGCCCTCATAGAGAGTTAAGATTAACAGAATGGTATCCCTTTTCCTTACTTTAGGCATGTTGATGACCTGAGCAGTGGGGTACGTGCTATGATCCTTCCTTATTATGCAACTATGAAGCATGAGTGCTCCAAAAATGTTGCCATACTCGTACCGATAGGGCTGTATATATACCGAGTACTCGAAATACATACCAAATACTTTTTATACATTCTTTGGCAGTTGGATACTCTATAGGTACATCAGGAGTATATCAAGTTATGGGACATTGATGGAGATGCGTTTAATTTATTAAAGAGTTCTTATTTACTTGAACTTGCAAATCCTTTACTTAATGTGTCAGATATGAAATATATATTATTCAATGATAAAGTTGATGGAAGTGAAAACTATATCTTCATGTTTTTAAATTTTGCTTAGCTTACTTTTGGAATGAAATTTTATTTTGTAATTTCTCTTATTTAATGGCATTAAAATAACTTATAGACTTTGTTTTGGTATTGGCATTGGTATTGGCATTGGTATTGGTATTGGTATTGTTGAGCTATAATTTCTCTTTTGATTTCGGAATTTCTCTTTTTAGTTTTGGTATTGAATTTTAATTTGTAGATTCGATCTCAAATTATAAATTATAAAAAATAAAAAATCTTGTACCTTATTTTTTTTAGGTCTTACCATATCAACGTACTCGTATTGTACCCGTATCAGTATCCATACCCGCACCTGCATTCGTACTTCATAGTTATGCAACAAGTTGTAGTAGTGGTAAATGTCCCTAATATCTAGGTTTAGACCTAACCTATTCAGGGTCGAGATGCCGCAAACAATCATAACAACGTTGATGGAGACGTGCATTGGGGAAAACCTACATTTGATGGACGAATTGATGCAAAAGAGGGTCAAGGGGGAATCGTATGCCCTCTTTGATAATGGAAACTACCAGTAAAGGGGCCTTAGACTCCATACCCATCCATTTGGCCTTCTTTTTAGCTAAACTTAAGAGTGACATAAGTTGAAATGTTATATTCCCTTTGGAATCAGGCCATGGCCTCGGGGGAACTAACACTATGCCAAAGTTTGCTCATATTTGGGAGGAGACAAACGTGAAGGGAAAGTGAAGATTAAAATTGATAATAGAATTGCATAGAAGAATTGGTGGGTTGATTGAAAAAAGTTCGAAAAAGTAGACTCTAAAGAAAAGAACAATGAGAGAAATGGCACAAAAAGAGGATCTAGAGGCAGACATAAACAGAATAGGTTCACCGGAATAGGGTAGAGCACCGGCTTGGCCGTGGGCCAGATCTTTTCATGGGCTTGGGCCAAGCAGATGCAAGTACAATGTCATGACCCCAAACCCGTCCCTATAAGTTTAGCACCATGATCGGCCAGTAACCATAGATTACCTACGGCCTCCATACAAATGAACCTTTAATTATAAAGTACGGGGCTTAGTGGAAGCCTAAAATGACATAGAAATTATCCATTGAGCTGTGCATATATGGGGAGAACAAATATGTTAAGCAAAGTTCTGTCTGAAAGATACATCCATTACGAGTACGAGTTATGTCTTCCATATCCATATATATATATATATATGACCCTAACTATACACAATTGCAAAAGAACTTTAAAATACACAAAGGGGGGGGGTGTTAGCTAGTGCGGCTCCACCCACTCCTGGTTGCTTCACTTGGAAGCTCCTCAATAGCTGACCCAGGGTAGACTCAAGGCTCTCTAACTTTGTTGTTCCGCTTGACCACCTACATATATGTACATAAATAAATAGTGAGTTAGAGCCCAATGAGTAATAACATAATAAAGAGGTTAAACGAATGAAGTTCATTATCATCACAAGTATCAATCTTAGCATCAATAATCGTTTCATTCGTACATGTGGCATACCCATTAGAGGAACAATATTTCAATAACGATGGACCAAGATGGGTCTAACATTAGAAGTTCTCTGTGCTTCGATCAATTCAATGGCCTTGGTATTAATCTCCCCCAAGCAAGGGTCAATAGCCTTGGTATTAATCTCCCCTGGGCAAGGGTCAAAGCCTTGGTATTAATCTCCCCCAGGCAAGGGTCTACATTCAATGGATGCCACAAAACTATTTCAAAATAGAACTTCATTCATTATGAGAAAATAACATTTCAATAGACCGTGCTATCAATTATCATAACGTTTCAATAATTCGTTCAATCAATCAATCAATCGCATATCCATTTTGATAGCAATAACATTTTCGAAAGTAAAGATAACTTGAACATATCTTTATAAAGTTATTACTCACAGTTGTTTGCGTTGTCACTAAGCCTCGAACGCCCACCTAAACAAAACACATAACAAAACGCAATTGAAACTCCATTTCCTTAATTCAATTCTCTTTATGTGTTTCTAACTTATTCTATGATTATAGGAGTCCAAATGGTGCCTAAGTATGCTTGGAGTGACATGAGGATGCAAATATGCACTCAAAAGAGTTTCTCAAAATTTGCTGAAAACAGAGTCCACGCTCGAGCGTAACTTCCCACGCTCGAGCGGGGGATTAAAAACAAAGGTGGTCGCTCGAGCGTGTCTTCCTTTGCTCGAGCGGTCTGTAAAAGTACTGGTTACATGAAATTTTCGCTTGATGGTCACTTGAGCAGAAGACTGAGAAAAAGGGTCCTCGCTCGAGCGACCTGCAAAATTTCAAAAAACTTCTGGGAGCTTGATTTTCACGCTCGAGCGGAGCTTTCCTCGCTTGAGCGGATAACACAAATTCTGGAATTTCCAGAACTGTGTTTGAAGTTCAAACATGGTATTCAAAGCCTCAAATCTTGGGTTTTTGGTACAAAAACATGGAGAATCATTATATAACATGAAATACTTCAAATTTAAACCCATTTATTCAAAACCATGGTAATTTCCCAACAAAAGACTTCAACCTCAAATTATAAAGTAAGTTTAACTCAAACTGAGTGTACATTTCTTCAAAACATGTTCAAAATATAATCAAGTGACATGAGAAGCATGAAAACATGAAGGATTCTCCAAATTAAGGTGTAAATGTGTCATGCATGTAGGAATTTCATGAATTCTAACTCAAATTATGCGTGCATGTGTATAATTCAACTCCAATTCATCATATTCATAACAACTCATGCTCAACCTATTCAAATTCAACCAAATGATCCTATAACTCCATGAACTTAATTTCTACATGATTCAATTCCAAGAATTTAGGATGAATTTCATATCTAATGTGTAAATTCGGATGTATTATAGCTCCAACCCTTCAATCTTCCACAATTCTCTATAAGCTCTTTGTTGTCTCTCTAAATATGTTGAGCTCTCCTTCCTTCTCTCTCAATTCTTAGCCAAGAGTTATAAAAATGAGCCTATAAGCTTAATTAGGGCCTTATATAGGGTGTGATTAAGTTAGCCTAATCAAATGTGATTAAGATTAATTAATTAGGCTTAATTCTAACTAATTCAATCAGTTTATTCTAATTATTTTGATCGAAATCAAATTTCAATTAAAGTTGCCATAAAATTCTAAATATTTTAATTAGCCTATTGGGCTAGTCAATTTCAGTTTCTGAAGTCGTTTAGGCTCTCAATTTCCGACTCTAAGTTGTCAATTTAAACAGATATTCCATATGTCAACAGATAATTATAGAATTAAACATGTAATCACACAATTAAGCACATAATCATGCAATTAAACTCATTAAAATTATATAATGTACTAGTTTGGAGGTTGGGGTCGTCACAGACAAGGCCTGGAATCCTCTACAGCTTGAGTCGGACACCTTTACAATCGAGCCCCAAACTGGGGCAGTTGACACACACCTAGTTGGGCCGAATGATTGGATAGCATAAGGTCAGTCTGGATTGGATCTGTAGTGAGCTTGGTCAGGCAACTTGGACCAAGCACCCTTGGGAGCAATAATACTTGCAAGCATACACTTGGATCAAGGAGGCATAGATCAAAGTAGTGTGCCTATTGGAGGTGGTTCACCCATGGATAAGGATAAGTAAGTACACGTTACTGAAGGCTCTAAGATATTTGATGATATCAAATTGTGAATGATCTTGAGTCACATGGGGTAAGAGACTGTTCTCGTACAGGTTGATGACTTGATAGAGGGGTGTGCATGAGGCGGTTATCCCATGTGCATCTTAGAGAGCACGGGAGGGGCACTTTCTTCTTCTTCGGAAATCCACTAAAACTTTTTGAACTCTAGCGTTTCATTCCTTTGCTCTCCATCTCTTTTTGGATTCTTGACTTTAGGATCGCACAGCCTTCTATTGCCAAAGTCAGACTTGGCAGCACTTAGGGTGTTCTTTGTCTTGTAGGTCAAAGGTTTCTTGATCATCCTGATTGACTACAGAGCTCCAATTCTATTAGTGCAGAATTTACCCGGCACAATTAGTATGGCATGGAAGATAGTGAGTGCATGGGTTATTAAGGATATAGAAGAAAATTTGTTCTTCAATTTTCAACATTATTCAAGAAAATTCATTCGATATGTGCATGAGGGCTGCTTGGTACAGGATTGGGAGGTATAACCTGATGAATGTTCATGGGCTCGTCTTACTAAATTCGTATGTTGCTGGACCTAATGTAACCACTAGTTGGAATGGCGTAAAATAGACTTTCCACAGGAACATAGGCTGCTGCATATAAGACTAATAAAGCTAGTAAAATCTTGAGCTGAACCCATAAATATTTGTATGGTACCGCCCATGACATTTGAGCTCGGTTTTATAACTAGCTAGCCTACATGTGACTAGTATACAAGTTCTTGATAACAACTGCATTGGTCATTTATCAAAATAGTAATATTGAATATCTATTTTGGTATGCTACACTATTAAAATGTCAAATTTTGACAATATTTTTACCATTGCTTAGATGTCTCCCATCCAAACCATTGGATCAAAACTTCTCTTGCAAGAGTTGAATTGGCACAAATGACATTGGCAAACTTTGTGCCAAATTTTGACATGAAATTTGGTAATGCTATTTTTTGACAGGCTGTTGTAGAAGGTTTTTTGGAGTTGAACTATAATTTGACAAAAGAATCCATTATAGCTGTACGGGAAAGAGATTCACCTTCACGTATAATCCTGTTGATCTAGCCTGTGTTCTTCTGCACGTCGTCGTTCTATCACCTGAAAACTCAAACTTGAACTGGCCGGCGGGTGTGTGCCGGGAAACCCCTCCGATGCCTAAGTCAGTAAGCAAGACAAATAGGCAAAAGCTCAATGTAGTCAGGGAGCAAAAATTGCATTACCTCTTCATAGGTGATATTGGTGAGCTTATATAGGTTTCGAGTGGCACAATCCTAGTGGGACTCTAACTCCTCTATGTAGAGTCCTCCTAGGATTCAAATTCCTGGAAGATAATGCTTATCCTCCAACACCCCCCTCACTGCTTAAACCAAGTGAGATGGTCCTTCTATGGCCGAACTCCAAACGACCGGAGTACCTGTTAGTTCGGCCCTTACTATACTCTCCCTTACCTCGGCTTTCCCATGCTAAGACCGAGCTATCCATAAGGGAGTTAAGGCGAACTACTTTCAGAACCATGGTTTACCTCGGTTTTACACATGCTCCGACCGAAGTAACCGCTTAAGACCGAGCTACCCATCATACATTCTCAACCGGAGTATACCAACCAGACCTTACTTCGGCCGGACTAACCACCATGGCTACGACCGGACTAACATCATGGCATCTTATTAAGACCGGTCTACCCCACTTCGGACCGGAGTAATATACTTCCCTCTGGGACCGGAGTCACCCTACTTCTTTTTCGGACCGGAGTAATTCTACTTCTCTTTCGAATTGGGCTTATCTCGGCCCAACACCTAGCTCGGCCCAATTTATTAATATAAATTACCCTCTCAATTGCCCCTTAATTCCATCTGCACAGCATGATAGGGATTACACGTCTTCCAGCCGAGCTAGAGTCCTAACCTCTCCAGCCGAGCTAAAAACACAGGTTAGCCTATCCAGCCGAGATAAGACCCAGCTAAGTTATCCAGCCGAGCTAAAACTTGAGCCGTACTGTGAGGGTCCGGTCAAAACGTCTCTTCAGTTTGCAGAAACTGAATCGATTGTCCTTCCAATGACACGTGGCAGGCTCTCATTGGTCAATCCCAGCTGTCGCGCCGCCCTCGTACTCCGAAATTTTTGAATAGTTCCCGCCTTTACGGTTTCATCAAAACAAAAACCCCTTATTTCATTTAGAATCACACCATTTCAACAAGCTATTCCCCTTCTCTCTCACAAACTTCTGAAATCTCCACTATTCTTCAATCTTTCTGCAACTTTGAAGCTCGTGTTCACTTGATTCCTTCTCCAGCTCGTCCTCTATACCAGGTAAGCACACGAACCTGTTCTTTGTTTCCTATGTTTTTGCTTTTATTCAATCCATGGTAGTGTGCTTGGTGTTTTTGCAAAACACTTCTCTTGCTTAACTTCATGCTGTTTCTGGAAAAACTTCATAAGAACGTCATGAACATCAAGAAATAGCTAATAGAACACTTGTTTGATCCGAAAAACACGTCTAACCGAACTAGAAAACTGTTTTTGCTACACATAGATTTAGACAGACTAGGACTGAACTAGCACTTGTACACAACTGTAGTCTCAATAGAATCTTCTGATGTACTATAGCCGTCATAAACGAACCGAAATAAGTGTGAACCTAGATAATCAGCAACCTCGGTCATCAACCGAGCTAAGCCTTCGGGGCCAAGCCAGCTTTTTGAGTTTCTAAGCCGAACTCAAAAAGCTGCCCCTTGATGCTCAGCCGGAATAACGAACCCCACACTTAGAACCGAGCTAACGAAAACATCCTGCTGAACCGAGATAAAACGCACCATGTTGAAACCGAGGTAGATCCCGCATCAATCCTTCTAGCCGAAGTAAGGCTTCCTTTCCTTGTTTTGTTTTTTATAGCACGGTCGATGATCTGTGCTTAACACCTTGTTTTTCTACTTTGCAGACTTAGGTTGCCAGGCACTCCACTGTGCGTCCAACCGAACTACTGAGCACAATTTTCAAACCGATATAAATTATTTTTAACTTATATAATAAAATGGGGAAGTACAGATTCCTAGTAGAAACCCCAGGGGGGCTAGCCGATTTCCGAGAGGATTACAATATCCCAGCCGATGTAAATCTGACTTTGGCGGAAAAAGATGTAGATCCCTGGAACAACGAAGGCTTTGTCCCCTTTACCATACAATCCATAGTAGAGACCGGACTACGATTCCCAGTCCAGCCGTTAATCTGTGAATACCTTAGGCAAACCAGACTTTGCCCAACCCAACTCTCCACCAACACCTATCGCATAATAATGGGCATAGACGCCTTAAACCGGCAACACGGTCTGAACCTCGGTTTAGCCGAACTATTTCACCAGTACTCAATAGGATCTAAAAACGAAGGCTGGTGCTATTACCTGAGAATACGCCGAGGTCGAGAAAAAATAATAAAAAACGCACCAGACAAAGATCTAAACGATGACGATTTCTTTTGGGTCTCTGGAAACTTTGAAGACCTTGAGGCTCAAATTCCTGGCCGAAGAATAAACTGGAAAATGGGACAACCCGGTATACATACCTCGGTCGCCTTTCTCACTTTTTCTTTTTATTTCGGCGTTTTGCTAGGAACCGAACTAACAGTTGTTTTACTCTTGCAGATTCAGCTTATCTTCACTCCCAGTACAACTATCCGAACCTAGGCGTTCTGCGCGCCGCACTACGAGTTCGGGAAAGAAGTTGGGCTAAGCTCCTTGACTTCGAACCGACTTACCGTTACTCCGGTCGCCGAAAAGCAAGGGTGACCGACTTTCTTCTTGAAGACCCACCAGAACCGGACCCATCCTTGCCAGAAATTGTCCTCATGCCACTAACAGCCGAACAAGAGATGGTGAAGAAGAACAGGATGAGGGCCATGCTCACCGCAACCACAAGTGCCGAAGTGCCACCGACCCAACAAACCACTGAAGCTGTGGTAGCTCTTCCCTCACAACAACCATCCTCCTCACGCCGAGCAAAACGCGCCCGGACTACTGAGACCGAGCAGCGTTTGGTTGATGAGGTTGATCCCATCCTTTCACCGAACCCCGAACTTAACCCACAACCAAAATCTTCTGACCGAGCTACGCCAATCAACAAATGGGCTCCACCCTTCGTCTTCAGCAACCGAGATATCGACGAAAGTGACTCCGTTGTTGCTGACAAGGATCACCTCCTAGCCTTCAACCTGGCCCGAGGTGTTTGTCTTCCCAAAGACATGGAGCATCACAACAAACAGCTAAATACCGAGCTGAAAGCCATCCGGTCATCCACCAAGTCCATGATTTTGGTAAGCAGTACCGTTTTGTCTTTGATCAGTCTGATTTTTCCCAACTCTTAGCTCGGCTGACAAAGGAACTCTTCTTTTGCAGGCCATTCAGAAGAACACCATTGCTCATGGGCAAATAATGGAACTTCGCAAAACAACGAGGCACGCCATAAGGGACGCCGAAGCCAGGGCGGCCGAGCTGGCATTGTCCAAACAAAGGTCGGCCGAACTGGAGGCCGAGGTAGCTCGCCTGACCGGACTGGTCACCTCGGCTGAAAATGACAAACAGCGCGCCGTGACCGAAATGAAAGACAAATACTTACGGGAGATGGCGAAGCTTGAAAACAAGAAAAATGCCGAAATATCTGAGCTGAAGCAGAAGGCTGAGAACGCTTCCAAAGAAGGTTTCAAGGAAGCCGAAGCTGGCTACTCTCTGTAGTGCGAAGCAGCGAAAAAGCTGTTCTTCAAGTGCGGCTGGAGAGGTGCAGTGGAGAAGGTCGGTTGTGGACCTGAAACCGAGGTCTACGACGCTCCTGAGCACTTTATTCCGGCCTCACTGCAAGAATATGCTGATGAACTCCAAAAACAATTCCTCGGTTCGTCAGATGATGATGATGATGACGAAGAGGCAGCGGAGACTCCGGCTCTCCAAGAGCAAGCTGGCGATCAGTCAATTCGGTCAGAGCTCATGATTGAAAATGCTGCGCTCGAGCTCCCCACCGAGACTATGCTAACTGTAGATGCCGGAGTACATGCTGACCTTGGTGCCGATCTAGATGCTGAGATAGATGATCTTTTTTGATTGAACTTGTACTTTCCTTTATTTCTGAACTCTGTAACCGGGCTATGGCCCCATAATTGTACTTCCTTTGTTTTTCAATGAAAAAACCATCAACTCTCGTTTCGGTTCTGGATGTCTGCCTGTACTTGAATTGAATTTGTTCACGAACTTCAATTTGCCCAAACTGTGATCTCGGCTTTAACTATCTTACCTTACTAGCCAACCACTCTTCAGCCGATATAACTAACTTCGGCTGAAGAGTACAAAGTGTTGGTTTAATCCAGCCAACCACTCTTCAGCCGATATAACTTACTTCGGCTGAAGAGTACACAGTGTTGGTTTAATCCAGCCAACCACTCTTCAGCCGATATAACTTAGTTCGGCTGAAGAGTACACAGTGTTGGTTTAATCCAGCCAACCACTCTTCAGCCGATATGACTTACTTCGGCTGAAGAGTACACAGTGTTGGTTTAATCCAGCCAACCACTCTTCAGCCATGCCCATACTTCGGCTGAAGAGTACACAGTGTTGGTTTAGTCCAGCCAACCACTCTTCAGCCGATATAACTTACTTCGGCTGAAGAGTACACAGTGTTGGTTTAATCCAGCCAACCACTCTTCAGCCATGCCCATACTTCGGCTGAAGAGTACAGAGTGTTGGTTTAATCCAGCCAACCACTCTTCAGCCATGCCCATACTTCGGCTGAAGAGTACACAGTGTTGGTTTAATCCAGCCAACCACTCTTCAGCCATGCCCATACTTCGGCTGAAGAGTACACAGTGTTGGTTTAGTCCAGCCAACCACTCTTCAGCCGATATAACTTACTTCGGCTGAAGAGTACACAGTGTTGGTTTAGTCCAGCCAACCACTCTTCAGCCATTCCCATACTTCGGCTGAAGAGTACAGAGTGTTGGTTTAATCCAGCCAACTTCTAAGTTGGTTTTTCCAGCCAACTTAGAATAAAGTGTTTGGTTATTCCGGCCAAACGTCCTGCAGCCTGGATCCTTATCCTGAGCTTAGGAAGGGTGTTGGTTTAATCCAGCCAACCTCTAAGTTGGTTTTTCCAGCCAACTTAGAATATAGTCTGCACTGCACCTAACTCACCAAAACTATCTTTTACAGAAAAAACAACCATGCTGAAAAGAATCGACTTGTTTTATTGAGAGAGGAAAAAACTACACATTCTTGAGAGAGAAGAAAAAAAACTAAAAATAAAACAATTTAAGATTGGCAGTGTTCCATGGCCTTGGGATTGCTTTGCCTTCCTTATCTTCCAAGTGGTATGCCCCTTTGCCTGCTAAGCCGACCACTTTGTAAGGTCCTTCCCAATTCGGTCCCAACTTGCCATCTCCTGGAACCAGGGTGTTTCCCATCACTTTGCGAAGTACCCAATCGCCGATCTTGAACTGTCTTGGATGCACTGTTTTGTTGTACTTTCTAGACAACTCTTGTTGGTAGGAGGCGATGTGAACCAAAGCTCTGTCTCTTCTTTCTTCCGCGAGATCAAGTTCCAATGCTATTGCTTCGGCGTTTAAGTCTGGATCAAAGTTTTCACTCCGAATTGTGGGGAGACCAACTTCTAATGGGATGACTGCTTCCATGCCGTAAGCTAAGGAGAATGGTGTTTCTCCTGTTGATCGCCGAGGCGTGGTGCGGTAAGCCCATAAAACATGAGGGAGTTCTTCTGCCCACTTGCCTTTAGCCTTCTCAAGTCTTTTCTTCAGTCCATCCAAGACTACCTTGTTTGAAGCTTCTGCTTGTCCATTCGCTTGGGGATACGCCGGTGTAGAATTGTAGAATTCTATCTTGTACTCCTCACAAAAGCCTCTGAAAATTCTGCCGTCGAACTGCGTGCTGTTGTCTGAGATCAGTGCTTTTGGTATGCCGAAGCGAGTAATGATGTTCTGCCAGACAAACTTTTTCACATCTTTTTCCTTGATTGATGCCAAGGCTTCTGCTTCCACCCACTTTGTGAAGTAGTCTGTTGCCGCAAGGAAGAACTTCCTGTTGCCTGGTGCTGTTGGGAGTGGTCCCACTATGTCCAAGCCCCACATTGCGAAAGGCCATGGACTAGTGAGTGGTAGGAGTTCTCTGGCAGGTTGGTGTATTTGATGCGCAAACTTCTGACATTTTTTGCATTTTTTGACATACTTCTCTGAATCCGCTTGCATGTACGGCCACCAGTATCCTTGTGAAATAGCTCGGTATGCCAATGATCGTCCTCCTTGATGGCTGCCGCATACACCCTCATGTATTTCGAACAGGAATGCTTCCACTTTGCTGGGGTGCACACACTTTAAGTAAGGTCCTGAGAATGACTTTTTGTACAACGCCAGGGATGGGGAGAGCCAGAATCGCTGCGACTTTGCTCTTATTCTGTTGGCTTCTTTCTTATCTTCTGGTAAGGTACCGTGTTTCAGGAACAAGATGATAGGATCCATCCAGGAAGGACCTAGATCGGCGCAGCATACTTCTCCTGCTTCTGGGTCTTCAATACTTGGTCTAGGCAGATAGTCGATCAATAGAGGATGTGGGATGGAGGTATCCGCCATTGAAGCGAAACCTGCTAGTTCGTCTGCTCTGCTGTTCTCCTCCCTGCCGATCTGTTCTATCCTCACCACTTCGAACTTCTTGATCTCGGTTCTGACTAGCTCTTGGTACTTAGCCATTCTGTCATCCTTTGCTTCGTAATCGCCAGAAATTTGATTTACCACCAACTGTGAGTCGCTGTAGACCATGAGTTCGGTGGCCTTCATGTAGGCTGCTGACTTGAGTCCTGCAAGAAGCGCTTCGTACTCCGCTTCATTGTTTGATGCTGGGAAGCCAAGGTTGATTGCCTGCTCCACTAGCAGGCCGTCTGGAGAGATGAGGACTATGCCAAGTCCTGCTCCATGTCGATTGGATGCTCCATCCACAAAGAGCTTCCACATCTCCCCAACGAACAACTTCCAACAAGTGGAGGGATCGGATGATGCCTTGGGGTCTTCCATGCTGCTGATTTCGCCATCTAAGTCCAGGCCTGCTGCCTGCCCCTTGTCATCTTGTTGCACCAAGTTTTTCTTCGTTGGCGAGTCTGGACTTGGTATAGCATGGTTTACTTCTTCCTTGTTTGTATTACTCCGGTCTGCCTTAGGACTTGGCTGAGTAACCAATACCAGGGGTTGCGTTATTCCGACGTCAACTTTTGTCCCTAGTTCGGTTGAGTCAGTCAGGTCGACTGGGCAGATATGATGACTTCCAGGAGTGAACTCTGCGACAAAATCCGCCAATGCTTGAGCTTTTATTGCGGTTCTGGGTTGGAACTTGATGTCGTATTGTCCCAACTCTACTGCCCACTTCAGAATCCGCCCAGAAAAGTTCGCCCTTTCAAACACAGCCTTTAGTGGGAAGGCTGTAAGGACAACTATAGTGTGAGCGTGAAAGTAGTGCGATAGCTTCCTTGCGGCCATCATCAAGGCCAATGCCAGTTTCTCCAGTGGCAAATACCTTGTTTCGGCGCCCAGCAGTGTCTTGCTAACATAGTAGATGGGCAGATGTTGGACTCCTTCTGCTCGGACCAATACTGCGCTAACTGCGTGTTGTGATACTGCCAGATATAAGAAGAGTTCTTCCCCAGGGACTGGTGTTACAAGTAGTGGTGGAGAAGACATGTATTCCTTCAAGCTTTCCAGAGCTCGGTCACATTCTTCGTCCCACTCAAACTTGGCTTTGAGGGCATGAAAAAATGGTCGTAGCCTGTCTGACGATCGGCTAATGAACCGATTGAGCGCGGCTGCCATTCCGGTGAGATGCTGCACTTCTTTCACTGAGTTTGGTCTCTCCAGATCTTGTATTGCCTTGATCTGAGATGGGTCTGCTTCTATACCTCGGTTGGTCACCAGGAAGCCTAAGAATTTGCCTGATCCTACTCCGAAAGCACACTTTGACGCATTGAGGCGTAACTTATGCTTCTTCAGGATCTCAAACATCTCACTTAGGTTCTTGAGGTGGTCATTCTGATCCTTGCTCTTGACTACCATATCGTCGATGTAAGCCTCCATTGTTTTGCCTAACAATGGCTCAAACATCTTGGTAACCATTCTTTGGAATGTCGCCCCTGCGTTCTTTAGGCCAAAGGGCATGACATTGTAGCAGTAGAGTCCTCTTGGTGTGGTGAAAGATGTGACCTCCTGGTCCGGTTCATGCATTGCGATCTGGTGGTAGCCTCTGTATGCATCCAAGAAGCTTAGTCGGTTGTGCCCTGCCGTCAGGTCTACCAGTTGATCAATCCGTGGTAGAGGAAAGCTATCTTTAGGGCATGCTTTGTTGACAGTTTTATAGTCGACGCAGACGCGCCACTTGCCATTCTTCTTTGGCACGACGACTGTGTTGGAGATCCATCTGGGGTAGTGCACCTCTCTGATTGCCCCTGCTTCCAACAAGTTTCCCACTTCTTCCGCCACTATCTCGGCGTGGTGGAGTGCCGATCTGCGGGTGCGCTGAATGATTGGCCTGGCTGATGGGTGGACATTGAGTTGGTGGCAGATGAAGTTGGGATCAATGCCTGGCATGTCGTATGGAGTCCAGGCAAACACTTCGATGTTAGAGGTCAAAAATTCCAAGACCTCTAACCTCTCAGCGCCGGACAACGATGAACCAAGCAGAAAGAACTTATCCGGGTTCTTTTCATCTATTCTGACTTCCACCAAGTCTTCCACTGCTTTCTGGCTTGCTGCTTTGCCGACGTCTGCGAATAGTTCATTACTCTCCGGTTCTTCCACCGAATGAACATACCCCTTTGCAGCGCGGCTTCCATTCACCGTGACAAAACATTGCTTGGACATGATTTGGTCTCCATAGACTTCTTCTATTACTCCAGTGTCGTTGGGGAACCGCATCACTTGGTGGTAGGATGACGCCACCGAGCGCATGGCGTGCAGCCATGTTCTGTCCAAAATGATGTTATAGGTGGATGGGACCTTTAACACCCAGAACTCTACTTGCTTCGTCACACTCCCTGCTCTGACTGGAAGGATAATCTTGCCTACCGGCCATTCTGGCATCGAGTTAAATCCAATCAAAGGTGAGACTGCAGGTGCTAAGTCTTTATCTTGCAACTTCAATTGTTTGAACGTCTCGTAGTACATGATTTCGCACGAACTACCCTGGTCAATCAGAATCCGCTTGACGTCAAAGTCCTTGACTCGGAGAGTGACGACCAGGGCATCGTTGTGAGGGCAATATATTCTGTCCAAGTCTTTATCCGAAAAAGACATAACATTTGTGGCCTCTGTCCTCCCATTCTTGACGACAGGTTGGGCACTTAGTACCTCCCTCAAGTGCTCAGCCTTTTTGATTGAACCTCTGAGCTCACATACACGCTCAGGCTCGAAAACTCCATGTATCACATTGATAATGCCTTGAGGTGGAGCGTCGATTGGCATTCCGTTGGGGTTATTACGGTCCTGGGGGGCTGGCTGTGCCCCTCCTTCAATGTATTTGTCTAAGTGGCCTGCCGCCACCAACTCCTCCAAATGCTGCCTCAACGGGGTGCAGTTCTCAGTTCGGTGCCCCTTTTCTTTGTGGAAGGTGCACCGTGATCTATCGTCATAGTCCTTCTGTGCCTCGCCTAACTTGGCTGGCCACTTGACGAAAGGTTCGTCTCGAATTTCGCTAAGTATTCGGTAGATCGGCTTCTTGAAGACCGTGGTGATGGCAGTGCGGACTCTCAACCACCTCTCGTCTCGGTCTTCTTCGTTGTCGCGTCTTCCACGCCCATTTTTGTTCGGCCGATTTACCGCATTGACCTTTGCTGAGGCCTTCTTTTCTGGCGCTGCGGTCGTGCCAGACTTTGCTTTGGCGCGGGCGCTATCCTCTTCCACCCTGATGTGCTGATGCACTCTTTCCATCAGGGCTTCCATGGTAAGAGGTGGCGTCATGGTGATAGAATCCCTCAGTCTGTTCCCAACTGGGAGTCCTCTCTTGTATTGCGTAATGGCTAGATTGGTTGGGCAGTCCCCAATCTGGTTGAATGTCTCCCAATAACGACTGTTATATGACCTCAGGGTCTCTTTTTCACCCATGTCGATGGAGAGTAGCTGGTCGATCTCCACCGGAATCTTAGTGTTTGTTCTGAATCTTGTGACAAATGCTTCTGCCAATTGCACCCAGGAGGCTATGCTGCCCTCTGGGAGTTTCTCAAACCAAGTCAAGCCAAGGTCACCAAGGCTTGAGGGAAACAAGATGCACATTAAGGCCTCGTTCCGCCGGTATACAGCCATGACCTGGCGGAAGTGGCTTAAGTGTAAGTAGGGGTCCGTCTTCCCCTCGTATGTGGTGAACTTCGGCTGTAGAAAGCCTGACGGTAAAGGCGCGTTCTCAATTGCTGGGACAAACGGTGAGGTCTGCAGCCTTGCCAATACTTTGTCTGTTGGTTCGTAGGCCGGGCGCGGTTGTGGCATTCCAACCTCGACGCTTCCATGCGTCCGAGGAGCCAACCGCTGTAAGGCCGAAACTCTATGTGGATCACGCGCCCTGGCATCCTCCCTGCGTCGCGCCTTTTCTTCTAGCACGGTTCGTAGGTCGGATGACCTGGGTAACTCCGTTTGCCTGGACCTTGTTTGGTGCGTATGCGAAGGCCAGTATGTGCTTCCTTCCGTGTTAGACCTTTCAGACCTCGCCCTCTCAGACCTGGAGTGACGAGTTCTGGAAGATCTTGATTGCGTATCGCCTGTCCTGAGGCTTCTCTCTTCTGCTTGGGAGGGTGTAGAATTCCTACTACGACCCTCTGAGTGGCGAGGGGGCGTCTTGTTTGTGCGCCCCTCTCCTGTCGCCACTTCTTTTCCTTTCACCTGGCGTTTGAGAGATTCCATGTCTGCCGCCATCCGCTGTATCAACTCGTCTTGTGCTTTGACGCGATCCTCCAAGGCCTGAGGATCAACCCTGCGCCTTTGCCTTTCTGGGCTTTGCGAACGAGAGAGATGAGGGCTGCTATTCCTCCTTCGTCCCCTTGCATCCCTCCTGGAATTTTGCCTTTGTGGTTCGAGGTTCGCCATGGGAGGGACCAAAGGTAGGCCTTCACGCCTTGCACCTCCGTCTGGAGTTTGTCTGTCAATGGCGGACTGAGGTAGTTCTTCATTGTTTGCCATCGAATTTTGAGAGAAAAACACTTGATCAAGAGGTTGTTCTTGTCTGTTCTTCCCACAGACGGCGCCAATTGTACGGGAAAGAGATTCACCTTCACGTATAATCCTGTTGATCTAGCCTGTGTTCTTCTGCACGTCGTCGTTCTATCACCTGAAAACTCAAACTTGAACTGGCCGGCGGGTGTGTGCCGGGAAACCCCTCCGATGCCTAAGTCAGTAAGCAAGACAAATAGGCAAAAGCTCAATGTAGTCAGGGAGCAAAAATTGCATTACCTCTTCATAGGTGATATTGGTGAGCTTATATAGGTTTCGAGTGGCACAATCCTAGTGGGACTCTAACTCCTCCATGTAGAGTCCTCCTAGGATTCAAATTCCTGGAAGATAATGCTTATCCTCCAACACCCTCCTCACTGCTTAAACCAAGTGAGATGGTCCTTCTATGGCCGAACTCCAAACGACCGGAGTACCTGTTAGTTCGGCCCTTACTATACTCTCCCTTACCTCGGCTTTCCCATGCTAAGACCGAGCTATCCATAAGGGAGTTAAGGCGAACTACTTTCAGAACCATGGTTTACCTCGGTTTTACACATGCTCCGACCGAAGTAACCGCTTAAGACCGAGCTACCCATCATACATTCTCAACCGGAGTATACCAACCAGACCTTACTTCGGCCGGACTAACCACCATGGCTACGACCGGACTAACATCATGGCATCTTATTAAGACCGGTCTACCCCACTTCGGACCGGAGTAATATACTTCCCTCTGGGACCGGAGTCACCCTACTTCTTTTTCGGACCGGAGTAATTCTACTTCTCTTTCGAATTGGGCTTATCTCGGCCCAACACCTAGCTCGGCCCAATTTATTAATATAAATTACCCTCTCAATAGCATTTTAGATAATTGTGAACTAAAATGGGTTCTTATTGTTTGTTCCTGGTTAAGATCAATCAAGAAGGTTAGCAGGTTTTTTTTTTTATTATTTTTTTTATTTTAAAGGCTTTTGAGGGTTTCAAACTCACTAGACTTCATGTTCATATGTCCAAAACCCTGTAACACATTTGAAAAAACCACATATGAGTCATGTGGCTGGCTGGCTTGATTGATGTAACCATGCAATTATGTGCTTTTTATTTGGAGTTTACTGTTGTTGTTGCTTCTAACTCCTGATCTCGACCTGGTACATTACAAAATAATAATAATAATAACACATTTGAAAGAGCGTTGAATGGATTTGTTTGCATCATCACACACAATGAATGGAACAACAAATTTGTGTTTTTGGCTAAGTCAACTCACTCAGTTTAAGATTAATGAGAAAATTGTAAATAAATAGGACAATTTTAAAATAATTATGTTTACTTACACCAAGACTTCTAAATTATTAGTGAATATTATTTTGACTTCCCTTTTCTATGAATCTGTGAATTTTTACCCTCTTAATTATGAAAAGGTTTCATTTTCACCCTTCGCAAACCACCTTCAAAAAGGGTATATTTATATTGTATGATTTTCATAGTAGAGGAGGTTAATATATATGGTTCATAGATGAGGGAGTCAAAGTGATATTTACATTGGTTGATTGGATCTTGGTGTAATTAATCCAAATAAGTATACCACATGTTAATCTCTTCTTCTTCTTTTTTTTAACAAAAAAATTCATGCCAAAAAAGAAAAAAGAGACTTGCACCATTATAAAAATAAAATTATTTTTTGACTATCCAATTGAAATGCAATTTTTCCAAAATTAATGAATAAATGCTTGTTTGGTTGCTTGGTTTGCCAGTTGGAAGTGAGTTGTAATTTGATCCCTAGCTGCCTTCCAAGTTCCAGACGTGCACCATTTGATGATTGAAGGCAGTACTGTACCCTCCCCGGCTTCCCTTGGAATTTAATTGGCTTTAGATTCTTTTTGACTCTTAAAGCTAATCATTAAGGAAACTTTGTGGCCAAGCATACATAACAATATTAAATTAATTCAAACAGATTTTAGTTAATTAATCCTTTTCTAGTTTCTCAAAAAAAAAAAAGAAAAAGAAAGTCATATTAGTTGTTTTTAAGTTGGTTGACTACTGCAGCCATCTACAAAATAGGATAAATATTAGAGTCGTGCTACAGGCTTCGAATATTGTGACGCGAATTTACCTTGAATTTCTTTAACCGTTTATCTGGCCGGTCGACCAGCAAAGAGACTGGCAGCCGCGGTCGACAAGGTGACAACCACGATAAACAAGTGCTTCACCCGGTCGTCCGGCCGATCGACCTGTGACCACAAATTCGCGTCATTCGCGCCTGAAGTTCTTGAGGAAGCATTAACCTAAATATTATGCAAATTGATGAGATTGTTTTCTTCTTCGTTTCTTTTCTTTTCTTTTCGTAGTTTTTTTTTTTTTTTTTTCTTAATAAAAATGCAGCAACTTTCACATAAGCAAATTATTCTGTTTCATTTTTTATGTCTCAAATTATCTGTCCATCATAAGATAAATTTCTTCAACTTGACACTAATCATATGATAAAAAAATTATTTAAAACAAGAGAACTGAAATAAAGAATTTGGTCTTACAAATGGCTAACCATGTGCGCTTTTTGGTTGTATTTGACTCAAATATTTAAAGAGGAATTTGTGGAGGAAAAGGATAAATAAAGTAAAAAGGTGAATATGAAAGCTTTTTTCTTTCTTCTTATTTTTCCCCCACTTTTTCTTTCTTTCTCTTTTTCATTTACAAATTCTATCAAATCTTTGAACGAAATACATCATTAATATTTTCAAGTAGACAGACTTGAAGGCTTTTGGAGATTTCAGCTAGATGCTTATTTTGGGAACTCAGCTTTTTAACTTTTATTTTTTTTTTGAATCACATCACTTTTCAATTTTTTTACACGTTTTGTTAAAAAAAATCAAAAAATTAATTTTTAACTCACTTCTTAAAATAAATCAGTGATAAAATAGTCTCATTTTTATAGGGGTGCAATACAAGTTCTACTTACAAGGTGCAAGTCCTTCTTATGCACCTAAAAAATTCTCATGTACAATTATGTAAACCCAATACTATAGACTGAGTGGCAAATTATAGGAAGGGAAAGTTACTTTTAGTGTTAGAAAAATATGTATAAAGTGCACTAAAATATATATAACTGTTAAAACATTTAAAATTTGTATTAAATTATTAATATTTTAACATTATGTAATTCTTAGTGACTGTCCTTGGGGTTGTTATTAGTAGGGCAAATTACAAACACCCCCTCGAGGTTTGATGAAAATACAAATTCTCCCCTGAGGTTTGAGAAATTACATCTCGCCTCCTGAGGTTTATATTTTCATAACAAATTGCTCCCTGAGGTTTTTATTTTCATACAGATTCCCCCCTAATTTGTTATGCAAATTTGACCTTCAGAGGGCAATTTGTAATTTCTCAAACCTTAGGGGAGAATTTGTATTTTCACCAAATCTCGAGGGGAGTGTTTGTAATTTGCCCTTATTAGTAATACCCTTATATGAAAAGGTGAGGCTTTTCTCCAGTTCACTGGAGGGTGCTTTAGGGCTTTATGTTGCCCATAATGAGATTCGTTTTGATAATTTGAATAATTTATTTTGTCAAATTTTATGTGTGGATTATCTATGCAAAAAAAAAAAAAAAAAAAAAAAAAAATCAGATTGATTCGATAATTCTATAATTCATTTTTTTGAAGATAAATATAACAAAATTATATAGTTATGATTATCAAATTAATATGATTTTTTATGTAGATGCCTACACATAAAATCTAATAAAATGAACCGTTCAAATTGTCAAAATGAGCCCTATAGTAGGCTCCACAAAGCCCAATAACACCCTTCCATCCACACTGGAGACAAACCTGAGCCTATATGAAACTCAAATCGAAGAGGATTAGGAAATCAAAAAAATTGTTAGCAGGAATTTGTATGGGGTTTGGATTTCACTACACGGTAAGGGCCTGTTTGAATATATACGGATTTCAAATTAAAATATTTGAGATGAAAATATTGAAGAGTTAACTTTTATAGGTTGATAGAAAATTTGTTGAAGTTAAGATAGAAGAGATATATATAGTGCCAAACAACAGCACCCTTGTTTCCCATGTAAGGGAACTAACAGGTAAACCATGTGTAAACTTTTGAATTTGTCTCGCATGTCAATTCAAGGCATAATGAACAGAAAAATTTTTGGTTAGATCGATTCATACATTTGATCTCATTGCCAAAACTCAATGCTGTTTCCTGCTTAGAAGGTATTTATGATAGATTTCCAACTAAGATTAGGCATTTTACTTGAATATTTGGTGTGTACATTACGTACATTATTCACAAAGCATTCATGCATGTCTATGTATACATAATAACTTATTAAGTAGAAAAAGATCAACCTTAAGCCAGTTTGTCTTTAATGGACAGTAATAAATGAACAAATGTGCACCAAATCCAACAAATAATATATTTCATAAGCACACACCAATTTGCAATAAAAGAATGTCACTTGAATTCCCTCAAGAAACTCCCAAATACTAACAAGCGCTCAAAAGAGTCAAACCCCAAATCCCTCAGTGAATCCAAACTGTCTTGCATTATTCTCAAATCTCTCAACATGAACTCAAGTACTCCCACACACAAAGAAACAATCAAAGAATGCACACACACACACACATATATACTGCACAATTACATAGACATCTTCATCCTCCAGCCCCTGCAAAATCTTTTACAGTAAAACCAACTTTATCAAACTTCCCTTTCTCACTGTTCTCTCTAAATTTCAAATAATCTGTGCAAATGAAAGGCTTGTAGATCCTCAATTTCCCTTCACCAACCACTTCATCAGGTGCAAGAATGACCTTGTCATCTTCAAAGCACCAAAAGAAAGCAAGTGAAAATCGGTTAACAGGTCGCTTTAGAATAACTCGGTGCTCGGATGATCTTAACTTTCCATTGCTCCAAGCTTGCATTAAGTCTCCAATATTCACGACAAGAGTATCATCACATGGATTTATATCCATCCACTTCCCTTCCTTTGACCTAACTTGAAGCCCACCAATCTCATCCTGATAGACAATGGTTATGCAGCTCATGTCAGTGTGCATGCCAAGACCTTCAGCTTCTTTCTGTTTCATGCACTCAAGTGGCGAGTAGTTGATTATTCTTAAATAACCATGACAGTTACTGAACTCCAGTTCAAATTTCCTCTCAAAATCTTCCCCAAAACACAGCAGCACAATCTCGATAATTCTTTGTGATAGCTTTGTCATTTGGCTTCCGTACTCTCTCAGTATCTCACTAGTAAAAAGTAATTACATACATAAATAATGAAAACAAGTTCAACAGAGGTGAAAGGAAATACTGAAAGGTAAGCATAAAAAACAAAACCATGTTATTCTGCTTCATTTCAAATTTGAAGTCTACATTGACATATAGTTTCCAAAATAATCATGTTTTAAAAAATGTGAAAGATCAGTTCTAGCTTGCAAGAAAAAAGATGTAATTTCATAAAGCATCACTTTTTTTTGTGATGAATTTATATTTGCATTATTTCCATTTTCATGGATCCATACTGCCTTCAAATGCCATGAAAACAAACTGGAACCTGTTTACTTGGTGGTGGATCTTTTTACCTGAATTCTGAACTTTGGTGGTCGAGGAGGACTTCTGCAGAGCTCTGTGCAGTGGCGAAGAAATCAGGTCCAGACACACGGAGACTCTCGAAGAAAGGGGAAGCAATGAAGTGAGGAGTGTAGGTTTTTAAGGTTGATGAGGGACCGAGTTTGAGTTTTACCTCAGAAGGGAGGCTGAAAAGATGGTTTGAAACAGAATAGAGTTTCCTGTAAAGATGTTTGGAGATTCCATGGTTTGTTATGTGAAAGAAACCCCATTCTTTGCAGGCTAAAGAGAGAGAAGACAGAGAGGCTGCAATGAGGGGTTGCAAGATGTCAAATACAGGAAGTTGTAGAGAGGTCTGAGTTGCAGACATTATTGGTTTAGCAATATAAGAAGGTAGGTCAGTTTAATCAGTTGATTTGGGGTGTTAAACAGGTGGTTGGTTAGATGTATAAAGGCATCTACTTATAAAACACAAACATGTATACACAGATGCATACATGCATGAATAATCAAATTTTGTATACCTAAACAGATTCTTTTTTAACATAGTTCACTATCCTGAAATTGTATTGTCACGACCCCAACCTGCCCCTAGTAGGTCGGCGCCGAGATGGCCAGTAACCCGAGATTACCAAAGGCCTCTTACAAGAATTCACACACAAATCAGAGTAAACATATGGGGCTTACAAATGCGGAAGCAATAAATAAAAGCTATGTAGTCCATAAGAGCAGTGCTTAAGTTAAATGAAATGACATACATCTTATAATGGCTTCAATACCACAAAATAGAGTACAAAAATTACATCTTGACCAAAAGGCTTCTCAGCCATCAAATACAAAATACAATGAAATAACTAAGAAGCATGATCTTCAAGATGTCGCAAACATGAGTCCAAAAACACATTGGCAAAATACTTCAGCAAAACACCTCGGCAAAACACATTTAGGCGTCATCGCCGCCCTGCTCATCACCTACATATATATAGAGAGGGTGAGCTTGGATACTCAGTGAATGACATAAGTAATAAAGGGTTTACATGAATGATATCCGAGATCTTTTAACCAAACAATACAAGGTATAAATCAAGTTCTTCTATCAAATCTTTCAAAGCTTCAAGGGACACTCACTAGCATCAATATAGTACAAGAGATGACAATCCGGACGAACAAACCCACGCGGTAAAACCGTCAGTGGCAAGGCATGACAAGACAAGAGAGATCTCTAAACAAGAATGTCGTTGCATTATAGTCCCCGACACTAAGGACTTGTGCCACAAGTGCTTATAGTCCCCTGGCACGTACGGACTTCCAAACTTTGTGCTACAAGTGCTTATAGTCCCCTAGCACGTACGGACTTCCAAACTTTGTGCTACAAGTGCTTATAGTCCCCTAGCACGTACGGACTTCCAAACTTTGTGCTACAAGTGCTTATAGTCCCCTAGCACGTACGGACTAGTGCCACAAGTGCTTAAAGTCCCCTGGCACGTACGGACTTCCAAAAATGTCATCCAACAAGATATAATACTTGGTACACAAAATAGGGATAATCATTCATGTTTACAAATACTTTCCAAAACAAGGCAAAACAAGGCTTTTATCAGAACACTTTAACATAGCTTTATTAAAATGCCACTCACATAGTTCTTCAGACGTCGGGGTCAAGGCGAGTCCAAGTCCTACAAACACATGGCAAGTCTATTGAATGCACTTTTTAAACAAGCTTCATATGCATGCAAATGACCTCGGCTTTCGCCCAAAACTAAGTCAAATCATATCAAACACTGTTTCTCATTTCGGGAAAACACACTGGGTACCATCCAGGTCATGCCGAGGTCCCACACCACCTCGCCGAGGTGTGGTCCTGAGGCCCACATACAAAACGAACTCGGGGAAAACCTGGGTTTCCCCCTTGAATAATGCAAAGACAAGATCATCAAGAACATGTATGCTGAAAACATAACTTGTTTGCACCCAAAACTAAGATTTCATGCCAAGGCTTCAAAAACATGGACCTGGGTACCCGTACTGGAAGATTATATGAAAGCAAACACGGAAACATGCATCTTGATGTAAACTTTCGGATCAAAACAAGGTTTTCCTCAAGAACATACATGAACATCATTTTCCTTTTTCAAAACCGACTTCAAATCGATGCATGGCATACAAAACAAACTCAATCATGCAATGCAGTTGGACAAACAATAAAAGTAATCAAAGGAGAGCAAGAATCTAACCTCAAAACTCAAATCCAACGGTTCGATCTTCAAGGATCAAGCTCGAACTCCACTTCTCTCTCTAAAACTCTCTTCTCCCTTTTTCTAGAGCTTCTCTCTCTAAAACAAAGATTTGAGACAAGAATGATGTGTTTCTAAGTCTGTCGGCTGCTTTAACCTACAGCTCGGACACGTGGCACGGTTGGCTGGCTCTATTCGAAAAGGTGACTGATTGAAAGGACAAGACTCTGACAAAGCGTATCTAACAAGCTACTCAGTAAAACACTCCGGCGAGTAATGACATCGGCTAACAACAAGATCTCGGCAATCAATAACATCGGTCAAAGACAAAACTTCGGCAACAGGGTAACAAAGACATCGGCTAGGGAGGACGACATTTGACTAAGCTGTGCCACACCTTGGCCAGGGTGTGCCACACCTCGGCCTATGTCATACCAGCCCGGGAACAAAGGTCACTAGTGTAAAATACCTCGGCTAGGTAGTGACATCTCGGCTATAATGCCGGGGTGAAGGTGAAGGTCAACCAGGTGGTTCCAAAATGGTTCTGAGCACAAGGTTCAAAGGTGGTCTAGGCTCAAGGTGACCTCGGCTAAACACACACACTAATGAGGAACATAGCATCAAGTATCACTTATGCAAGACAAGTTAAGAATGCAAGGCAAGTCAAGATTTAGAATGCAAGCTCAACAAAGCAAAGTCATATAAAATGCATATGAGTATAGTTAAGGCAATGTGAGGGTTATTACATGTATACCAACCAGGTTCAATTTATAAGGATAAAGAGCGATCAAAACAAGTTAACCAGCTATACAGATAAAAGTATGTGTCCACAGCCTGACAATGGTAGGTATATACAATAAGAAGAAGACAAGCATTATATTGTATTTTATGTAGATGGCCATTTAAATAATACCAACTGTAGCCATTTAAATAATACCAACCGTCTTTTCTGCAGTAATGTAGCCAAATTTAGGGGAAGGTTTTATAGTTATGAATGCTATAGAAAGACATTAATGTAAATCTTTTACAAAGAAGTTTGGCTATTCTTGATAGGAACTTTCTTCTTCTTCTTCTTCCTCTTCTTCTTTTGTTGGATTTTTGTGTGAAGGTCAACCAAAAGGAGGGCTTAGATTTATTAATCTGGAACTGTAAGCAGATGGGGAAGCAAAAGGCAGGAATGATGGAGGTGTGCTGGTCATCTGTACTTTGTCTAGTTCTATTATGCATAGGCCTTGAGCTTAGATTCTTCTGCAGGAAGTGTTGACCAGTCCCATAACTATGTTAAACAAAGCACAACCTTGAAGTGATCTAGTTTCTACGACAGAAAAGTTCCTTCTTTCATGGCTGTTTTTCTCGAAGACAAAATAAGCCTATTGCTGTGGCAAACCAAAAAAAAAAAAAAGGGAAAGTATATATATATCAACTTTCTTTTATGTACAATGATGAAAACAAAGGAATTCCTGCCTATTTTGCTTTTGGTTTGCAGAGGACATGAGATCATATGTTTGATATTTTTTAAAATACACAAAAAAACACACTTGTTTTCTAAAACTAATAGTGAACCTGCCTCCTTATGTGGTTGCAGGTTTTGTGCACAACAATATATCTAAAGGATTAAATGGAAAGAAATCGTGCACCATTTTGCTGAATGAACTCAAGCTTTTAGCTTTTTCTTTTTTCCCTTTTTTTTTGTTTTTGTTTTTATTGTTTTTGTTTTTGTTTTTGTTTTTTTTCCTTTTGAAAAAAGATGCACATGCTTTAACTCTTCAAGCACATGATATTACTTAGAAAGGTTGACCAAGTAATGTCATAGCACAGTAAACTAGAAGAAATGGAAGTAAGCAGCAAAAGCAGACAAAAGAAATGTGTGACATGTGATATTAGCACAAGTGGAATTTTCTGACCTAATGGAATAGAGTAGGCACAACAGAACCCTTTGGGGGAGGGCAACAATTTGACTTTATTTATTTATTTTGAACAAAAAAAGAAATGAAGAAGAAGAAGAAGAAGAAGAAGAAGAATCAAAAGACAGAATATCCAAGCGAGCACTCGGAGGGAGACTATTGTGAAGAGCAGCCGCTGCCGAAGTAGCCCAATGCACTCTAGACCAACAAAATGTAATTCCACATTCTCCCTTAAGAATTCAGGTGACTTGAATTATAATTAAGGCCAATGTTCTGAAAAGCGGTTGCGGTCGCCGTAATGGTAGCGGTGATGCGGTTGCGTTTGCGGGGTGTAAAGGCAGCGTAACGGTTGCGGTAACCGGAACTGTGAATTTTTTTATTTTTCGCACAATTTGCAAAAAACTTACCGATACGCATATTTTTTTTTTAGAATCATATTTATTGGGTTTTAAAATAAATTTTGATAAATTTTTCATAATTTTTAAATATGATCCAATATATTTCATATTTTTAAATCACTAGAAAATGAATTTTTTTACATTTTATTTCAATAATTAATGACTTTATATATCATAAATCCATATTACACTTGTGGCAAAAAATTTTTTTTATTGGACTTAGATGTATAAAATTATTTTTAATTATTATACTTGTGGAAGCATATGTACATTTTAACTCAAATAGTTTTAAAAAAGTAGACATCCTGAATTGAAGAACTTGATAAAGTACATAACATCATAGCATAAATCACAAATAACAGAGAGTAAATTTTATATAATGTTATTACTAAAATTAAGACAAGAATGCACTTGTCCCGTTTGATGTGCTAAATGTTATTTGAAACGCGTAATCTCACCTTTAATGTGATGTCCACAAAATTTGCAAATAATACGACGCCTAGTGCCTTCAACTTGAGTTCCAAATTTCCAATCAATATCATCACTTGGGGGTTTATCATTGACACCCTTTTGTCGTGGCATTTTTGAATTTGAATTCTGCATCATTGATACATTTTTTTAATTTATTTTAAATGTTTACAAAATTATTTTTTAGCAAAACTTGTACTAACTAAATAAACAATATTTACATTTATTAAATGAAATGATTGTAAAAAAAATGCAATAATATTTAAAATTATTTATAAAAATTTATAAAATGCAATAATATTTTTAAATGAAATGATTGTAAAAAAATATTTAAAATTAAATACTAAATAAAATAATTATAAAAAATGCAACCACTATTTATACATTTAGATTTTACATGCCAATGTAATCATATAAAAATTAAAAAATAAATTATAAAGATATTTTTAAAAAATAAAATTTTGCCATAAAAATTGTTGTCACAACAAATTTTGTCATTAAAAAAAAAATTGTTATCACAACACATTACAATAACAAAATAAAAAAATATTTATAATTAAATGTTAAATGAAATGATTATAAAAAAAATTCAACCATTATTTATACATTTGAATTTTACATGCTAATGTAATTAGGAATAAAGACATTTTTTATGGCATTGTTTGAGCTATTGTTTTTATTTTTATTTTTTTATTTTATAGAAAGACATTTTTTTTTAAAAATAAAATAAATTTGTGCCATCAAAATTGTTGTCACAACACATTACAATAACAAAATTTAAAAAAATATATTTCAAATTAAATACGAAATAAAATAGTTATAAAAAAATGCAACCACTATTTATACATTTTGATTTTACATGCTAATGTAATCATATAAAAATTAAAAAATGAATTATAAAGAATTTTTTTTGAGGTATTGATTTTTTTTTTAAAAAAGATATTTTTAAAATAAAATTGTGCCTTTAACAGTGTTGTAATAACAAAATAAAAAATATTTATAATTAAATATTAAATGAAATGATTATAAAAAAAATACAACCACTGTTTATACATTTGGAGTTTACATGCTAATATAATCATATAAAAATTAAAAAATAAATTATAATGAAATTTTTTTGAGGTATTGATTTTTTTTTCTTTGAAAAGATATTTTAAAAAAAAAATAGTGATTTCAACATTGTTGTCACAACACATTACAATAACAAAATAAAAAATATTTATAATTAAATATTAAATGAAATGATTATAAAAAAAATTACAATCACTATTTATACATTTGGAGTTTACATACTAATGTAATCATATAAAAATTAAAAAATAAATTATAAAGAAAAAAATTCATACATAGTTGTTTTTTGGGCTTCAACTTCAGTATTTGTTATCCTTTTGAATAACCTGCAAGAAATTTTTTTTTAATAAAAACTGACATATATAAAATGTATTAATATAATTATAGGTGTTATGATTTTTAGATATTATAAAAAAAAATCAATAACTAATTATTATATATAAAATACTAAAAATAAATACATAGCTCCATATATATATATATTTAAATTAAAATTACTAAATATATTACATAAATTTTGTAAATTTTACAAAATTTAAAACCTCAAAATCATTGTTAAAAACAAAAATAAAAAAATAAAAATTGCCAGTTGTAGAGCACGGTCCACACACACACAAAAAAACAAATGTTATATATCTTCCAGGTCAACAATTGTGTATCTTCCCCAGGAAGCTCAACAAGCAAAATAAAAAAAAAAAAGAACAGAGCACTTCGTCTTCAAGATCTGAAGATTCAGACCAGTGACTCTCAACACAGAACAGAGGCAACTTGAAGATTAACACAGGTTCATCTCCTTCCTTTTCCCTCTTCTCTTCTCTCTTCTCTCCTCCTCCCTCTTCCCTTTTCTCTCTTCTCTCTTTCTATTTCTCACTCATCCGTATTTCCAGATCTGAAAATTTGTGATGGAATCTCACATCGAAGTGGTTCATGTGCTGTAAAGATAAAAGAGAAAAGCTCAACAAAGATGTGTACCACATCTTCAGCCTTTTCTTTTTTTTTTTTTTTTGAAAATAATCAGCGAAAAAAGCCCTGTAACGCGTGTAACGGGCCGTTACGGCCGTTACGCCACCGTTACGACCGCCATGTCGGCCGTAACGGCCAATACACCTGTGAATTTTAATCACACCGCAAAATCGGGGGTAACGCGTAGTGCCTACCACCGAAACCGTTACGTAACGGCCGAAACCGGTACGTAACACCGCATTTTTAAACCTTGATTAAGGCTTCATTTTAATGGGAAACAAAGCCCAATTATTCTTGTCACCATTGCATGCAAATAGGAGATAAATTTGCTACCCAACGAAAAAAATAAATCAACAAATTTCAACAGATAAATGCTAAATCTAAAATCTCAGTATGTCAAACATGGACAAAGTATTCTAGGGAAAATTTCTCCATAGACAATCATAGTTTCTGATCACAATCACCCAAGTCGAAAATGCATATAATAAAAAGAACAAATTTAAGAGGTGTTCTTGCTGGTCCTGTTGGCGAAGCATCAGTAACTAATTTGGGACACATCCCATGCCCATTCCCTTACCTGTCATGTCTGACACAGGCACTCACAACATGGCTGATTCCATGTGGTGTAGGTTTTGATACTTGGATGATGGAAGATTAAAATCTTTCACTTGCGAATTATTGTCAGTTAAAGGAGTCTCACAAATCAAGAAATAAAACAAGAGTCCACACAACCACCTCTTCCTTGAGGTTGTCTTAGGAAGGAATTTTAACTTAGCTGAGAGGAGAAAATGAACTTGGCAAGCAGGCGTAGTTTTTTTTTTTTTTTTTGGTGACAGAAGGGGCTTAAGCCCAAAGAAAAACAAACAGAAAAGCTACAAACCAAAACTAGGGGAATTAAGGCCATGAACATCAAGATCTAACAAGGTTAAAACAGAGTGAGGAGGTACACGAAGCAGTTGCCATTGAACCTTCATCTTTCACGCCTCTTTGGCCAAACAATTGGCACAGGAGTTTGCATTATGCCGCACCCTCTGGAGCTTGCATTGCCAATCCTGCTGAATTAATTCACAGATGCTAAAACAGATGTTGTAATTGGGATCAACTCTATTCAGGTATTGAATAGAGTGTAAAGCCTCCATCGAGTTAGTTTCCACTTCAACCAATTGAAATCCCTCGGCCCAAACTAGTTGAAGGGAAATCCATATGGCCCATAGCTCTGCAATCACCACATTAGTTTCCCCAATGAGCTATGTCAAACTACATCAAAGCACCAAAATCTAGTTTTGACACTTCCGACAGTACAACTATAAAATGAGAGAGAGAGAGAGAGAGAGAGAGAGAGAGAGAGAACTGAAACCTGAACAATGAAACTCCTCTCTTTAATATCTTTCCATTGATATCCTCAAAGCAGCCTTTGGCGTCACATTCTAAACACTGATCTAGAACATCATTGAAAAACCCACATGAAGTTCTTATATGAAATTGCTCCATTTAAATTGAATAACAACATAGATCATTGAAATGACTTCTTTTGCAACCCAAAAGTGCCCAAACACACTTTCTCCAAATCTTCATTTTCTAACTAGAACTGGGGCCAGACAATCCCTGCAAATTATTCCCCAAGATTGTTGCATTCAATAGCAAACATGTGTGCATATGTATATTGTACAGCTCAAGAAAGCAATATCCAAAAAATTCCCTCAACATTGGATATTGTTCGGGATGCAAATCCTGAATTTTCAAAAGAATAAGGGAAACAAAATGCTTCTAACTGTGACAGGGATTCTGATGGTCACCTTCTTTTTTCTTCCAAACACTTTGTTAGAGCCTCATCACAGGTAGAAAATATTTTCCCCTTCTTACCACAATTCTCCTCCTATTCTCCACTTCGCCAAGAAACTGAATGATTCACAAACCTCAGTGATAAATCCTTAACGTTGTGTTTGGTTAGGGGATTTGGGAAGAGATTTGGAAGAGAAAAGGAAAAGGTAGGTGAATGTGAATAAAATATACCTACATTTCACTTAGTTTCACACACACCTTTTCCCTTTTACTTTCCAAATCCATTCCCAAATCCCCCACCAAACACAGCGTAAATAAACTACCAATCTCAATTTTTGAATAGATTCATTCCCATTAATTCCAACGATGATATCAAAATGTTTAGAAAATAAATGATCTATAAACATTTTTTTTTTCTTTATTATTACATGTAAAGAACATGGCATATCTTCTCTATAAAAACTTAACATGCTCTATTATCTACTTAATTTGTGTAGGATTGATGAACGAGTTACAACCAACTAACAAGACACATTGAATATGAATCCAGAAAAAGTCAATAATAGCATCTCAACACTGAGAAACAAGGATAAATATGATGATTCTATCCTAAATAATATTCAGCAGCCTTATCTACGCAACTACTCGAGAGAAAGAATAAAAGAGGATCAAAACATTGTAGACACCCCATTTTGACCGCCCTTAAGACTTGGGCGCTTCACTTTGAACACTCGATGATGAAATGTTACGCTATGCAATCGTTCACATCTTTAGCAAAAGGATTCAGTTTTGAGTTTTAAAACCTAAACCTTGTACCTTATTTGGATCAAAACCTTATTTTTTTTAGCCTGACCACTCAAAGAACTGCTGGCCAATAGATGGCCAGCAGGCCATGTTGATTGGGCCGACCATACATCCTCATGGTCGGCCAGCCATGTTCTGCGTAGCAGATATTTTGTAGCAGCCAGCTGCTCCCATGCACATGCTTTGGACCAACTGACCTTTTTGCGGATATTTCTGATGTGAGAAGCTGTTTTTCTATAAATACAACACCCCCCTCATGGTTCGAGGTTAGAAAAAAATCTCCAAGAGCCTATAGCTTGTTCAACACACTTCTCTCATCTCTTGCAATATACATACACAATAGATACACCATACAAGCTTAAACTTGAAGCTTTTGTTGAGGTTTTTGAACATAATTTCAGAGACTTGAGAGTGTTGAGAGTGAGGTTTGTTAACTAAGAAGCTCATCCTCTCTTTCAAGAGGTGAATTTTGAACTCTTTCACCATCTTTCATCTCTCTTTTCTTTGTCTTTACATACTAATTTCAGAGCTATTTTAAGCTTAAAATGTGACAAAAACTTTGTTAAAAGTGAGTGAGCTAGCCGCCCTTTCATTGGCTAGCTCACTAGTTGTGCACCCCTTTGTTTTCTTTCATTTTTTTACTTTCTTTTCACTTCATTTGGTTAAATTTCAGTACCTTTTAGCACTGTTTTTAGATTTTTTTTGTGTGATATGAATTGAATATGGGCTTATAAAGGGTCCTTGTCCTCCCCGCTACATTTGTTCTTACTTCTTATGCTTTGAATATCATATTTGTGTTGTTGTAAGTCCTCTCGGATTTGGCATGTTTAGAATATAGCAGGCAATCCGTTTGAGTTGATCGTTTTCACTTTGTTATAGCTTTCATTATGTTTCTTGGAACCTTGTGGTCATGGGAGGATTAGAGCTTAGGCTTAGCCACCCCGCCACAAGTTTTATTAACTAGTGTTAAATTTCTTACTTTCATAGTTGTTGTCCACCTTGAAGCTAGGTAGCAGCTTCCTTGTTCAAAGTGTTGAAAAACTCTCTTGTTGATCATTTTCGAAACGTGGAAATGGATGTCTCATCCTTGTTTCAGGAAAAAGACGAGTTGTCAACAACTTTGGCAAGTTATGTGTTGAAGCTTTGATAGATAACTTGCTCCTTGATTTTCCTCTTACTTGCTTTGTTGCTTCTAGAGAGCTCTTTATTGAGAAGTGTTGAAAACTCTCTCATAGTTCCACTTTGAAGCATGGAAATGGATGTTTCATCCTTATTCCATGGGTAGGGAAAAGAGTTGACAATAATTCTTGAATTGTTGTTATTTTCCATTTTAGTGCTCTATGATCATCACATACTATGTTGTGATGTTTGATGATTTGTAAAGCATGTCTACCTCTTCCTTGAATAGATTTCATGATAGGAAGGAGGTAAGGAGAATAGCTTTGTTTTGTGTTTAGCCAAGTCTTTTCCTTCTGCTTTTAAAAATTATCATGCAACAAATTTGCAATAATTGATGATTTGGGAAGCAAACCCACTCTCTCCTTGAAAATCTTCATGACAGGAGGGAGCAGGAAGAATGAACAGCTTTTGGAAACACTCTGCCTGCGTTTGGTTGTGTTTTGTAAATGTGATTTGAGAGTATGAGTTGTATTTTGAGTTTGTGTTGTGGAATTATGATTTGAGTGTAGAAAATTTGTTTGGTTATGGTTTTTAAATAGAGTATTGAAATGTGTTTTGAAGATGTATTTTGAATTAAGTTTTGAAAGTTTGATGTGACATATGAAATAAGAAAATTTATTTGGTAATGTGTTTTGGAAATAGTTTTCAAAACTTAATTCAATCAATAATTTATAATCAAACACACAACTCATATATCGATATCCGTATTTTTTTATCAACTGTAATAACCAAACTATTTTTAAAATACTGAAATTAAAAATTGATTTTTTTTTCAATTAGTTTTTTTTCAGTAATTTTTTTTGAATAATTTTTTTTCAAATTATTTTTTCATTTTAAAATAAATCTATGTCAATTATGTTGTGTCAATTAAATTTTCTATCAATTCATTTTTTACGCCTGTACAAACATCTTCTACAATACATTTTTTATTTTTTTCTAAAATTTTGTTAAAGTCAACAACTTTTGAGAATACATATTAATAAAAATTAACATAAATACACTAAGTTTGATATTTTAAAATAGAAATCATAACGTAAACCTTACAAAACATTATCAATTTTTTTTCTCATTTATTACACGTTATTAATTTAGTAATAAAGTCGTAACAGATTGTTCAATATACGGATGTAATATTATTAAAAAATTATTAATATTATAAAAAATAATAGATAAGAAATAAAAAGTAAAAATAAAAAATAAAAAACAACCTGAACCTTCTGAACCTCAACCTGAACCTCAGCCTTTTTATTCAGAGTAGCTTCAGGAAGTCGGACCGGGACAACCGGGGGGTCAACCGGCCGGTCATCCGGCCGGTCATCCCATCTCCCACCAATTCGCTTTCTCTCTGTTGCCGATCAGTTTCCTATCTGTTGCCGATCTCTTCCTTTTTTTCATATCAGTTCCATTTTTTCACACCAACATCATACTGTGAATACATATATTTTCTATACATTTTTCTTAACTCATATGTTTTAATACATTTTTCATACATTTCCATGGGAAAGGACATGGAAGCTTTTTCAGATCAAAAGACGATGGCAAAGGCAGAAACGTTGAAAGTGGAGATACAAGCTGCCAAACGGATTTTCAAACTGTAATTTGAATTAACACGTAGAATCAACTTTTGAACGTCCTATCCAAACGTGAAGCGGGAGTTCACGTGTTGAAAGTTAATTTGAATTCACAACCAAATAGAGCCTCTATTTTTCTTTGTTCCAGTTCTGTTGCAGTAGGATTTTCCTTAGAAACAGTGGCCGGCCATTATTATGTACGGTCGACCACTTGATCAAGCCGGCCGGCCAAGCATGCTGTATGGCAGTGGTAATTTTCCAGCAAAATAGAGAAAATTTTGAGGCTGAAACAGAACTATTTTCTAACTGCTAACAGGGCAACTTCTGGCAGCAAACAAAGAGGTTTCTGGAGAATGTTCTCACTTGTGTGCATGCGACTCGTCGCACATTCAAGTTCATTAGATTAGTAGCTTTGATATTTATTTTGTAATAATTAGTTCATTCATTAGTATTTTGTAATAATTAGTTAATTAATTAGTTCATTCATTAGTGTCTATAATAATTAGTTAATTAGACCATTCGGACCCTCTTGTATGAGGGTAAATTTGTAATATGTGATGTATGTCTTTCAACCCCTATTTCTTTTTCTCTTTTATTTACATGCTTACCATGGTTGTATGTAGTATCATGCTTTCATTTCATATATTTGCCATGCTTTGCATCCATTTTTTCATGCATTAAGATTTAATTCATCATTTTTGAATATCATTGTCATCCCCTACTTGCTTGAATACGCACATTACTGCATGCTTTGAGTGAATCCATATGACATGTTAATAAGCCGAACCTAATAGTTGCATTCTTGTATGTGTTGCATTAGTCATGTGCATTGTTAGGGTCATGCATTTGTCTAATTGCTTTCTTGTTCTTTGGCTTACCTCAGAGTACTAGGTGAGCATTTTTGGCTTTATGTGTGTGTGATTGTTGCCATGCTTAGCATCTTACCCTGAGGTTACGTGCTTACTCAAAATGAACTGTTTGAATGCCTGTGGATGAACATTATTTTACTTGCATTGGGGATGATTTTGATCAAATATATGTACGAGCTCATTTCTTTCCTTTTGAGTTGTGTGCACTCAAAACTATTTTAAAATCATCACATAAAATCAAGTCATTTCCAAAGCAAGCGAAACAGTCTATACTTGTGTGCCTCACATAATAAGATAGCATAATAAAATCAGAACAAGAGCATATAATATATTGATAAAATTCACATCATGATTAGTAGAGGCCGATCTTTGATCGGGTGAAGGTAGTGCTCAATTCATGACCTTCCCCTCCCATACCTAAGTTCCTAAATCGAGACAACTTTGGTTACGACGGACAAGTGGCCTTTGGCACAAGTCACGGGTTTCCTAAATTTCTCAAAAATATTTAGGTGGCGACTTTTAAATCTGGCAATGTAGTCCATTTTTGGCATCTCTGATGATTAATGGATTTTCTAGGATTTGCCAGATTTGGACTCTCATTTGTTTTTTTCTATTTCACATTACACTTGTGAAACCAGATTTAGAACCACAGGAGTCCGAACTATAGGTCTATCATAGTCGAGGAGACTAAACCTCTCCGAGGAGCACGAAAAACTAGCTACAGTTTCTGGCAACCCTACTGGGGATTTAGAGAACTTGACTTGGACTTCATGATGTGAAATTTTATCTACATATATATGTTCTTTTGCATTGTGTTTGCATGGTGCTCTTAAGTCACTATGTTTACCACCTGATATCTTGGATGATTTGCCAGAGGCTTGCCAAAAGCTGGTCGGATGTAGGCAATGTCGCATTGGGAACACAACCCTTAGACCTGGGTTACCGCTATACTGCTTGATCCTCTTTCCACTTTTCGGTGTTAGGTGTGAGAGGTATATTAGGTAATCCTGTTGAGGTACCTTGTTGACCAATCGGCCTAACGCATATAGTAAAGCTCTAGTGACTGTTCCAACATATGGCAGGATGCTTGCCCATATGTAGGATATTGTGAAACCACTTGTTTGAAGTAGTGAAACTCTAGATCATGCCAAAGTTAGGATAAGGTAACCCTACCCCCTCATAAGGGTGTTTTGGCTCTCTTCACGTTCTATGTGCTATACTTTGGATATATATAGGGGTTCTTGAATTTAGATTACTGGTTCGGTATCAGTTTGTGGGACAGAATTCAGTTTTATTAGTAGGAAGTACGGTCATACAACTGTGATCATATCTGTTGCAAATTTGGGCCAAGGTGCTGTCTGATTTTTATTATTGCTTTTCTTTTTCTTTATTTCTTTTGCTAGGTAGTCTTGAAATCATAGCTTCAGAGAGACCTGATATCCCTCAAGTTTTGTGGACTCGCGCTAGTAGGCTTTACAAAATCCGAGATCTAATTGACGGGGCAGCTAGTGTTAGTCTCTTTCCCGCCAATTGTTCGAAAGAGAAGAACCAGGCACTTATCACCAGAACAGAGCACTTATCAGTTGCCCATTCGTCTCCACCTGCTCAGTTCACCAATATCTGACTTGCTTAGATCTATAATGGCGCAAATGCGGAAGAAGTTACGGCTATGATGACAGGATTCTAACAGGCCATGGACACACTGAACCAAAGGATAGCTGTGCAAGATCAGACCATTGCTAGAATGCGATGCCCATCTGGGGCATTAGCATCTACCACACATCCAGTCTCGGTTACCCAGCCAAATCTTGATCCACCTCCGCTGGCTAAAAACCTTCAAGTTCTGGATCCCTAAGAGGTGTTGCCACAAGCTCAAGCTTTCTGGCCTCCGGCACAGCCTCATGGAGGGCTTTTTCCTTTCAACATCAATGACATTGATCTTGCCATGATAAAAGTCACCAAGCTGGAGAAGATGCTTATGAAATCTCAAGGCTTCAATTCCATCCTGGACATTGAAGGCGACTATACTAAGGGTTTTGTGAGATTGCCAGAAAAGTTCAAAATGCCGCGCATTGACAGATTTGATAAAAGCAGAGATCCTATTGTCCACGTCCGTCTCTTCTCAGATATCTTGAAACCAATGGGCTTGACGTGGGCTCAGAAATTATCATGATTTAGAAGGACCTTATCAGAAGTGGCAGTCACTTGGTATGCCAAACTAGAATACTCGACCAAGCGGAACTGGGAAGAACTATCTGAGGGATTTGTTAATCAGTATTCCTACAATACTCAGATAGAGGTAATGATCAACAAATTGGAGGCAACCTCTCAAAATCCCAAGGAACCCTTTATTGACTTCGTTGCTAGATGGAGGGCAAATGCAGCCTGAATGACAAACAGGCCTTCAAAGAGGAAATAGGTTTGATTGGTAGTTCAGAACCTTGAGTCAGACATGTTACAGAGGATGATAGTCGCACAACTATCTACCTTTACTACTTTACATGAATTAGGGGTTCAAATTGAGAGCACTTTTAAGAAGGGAATTATCCAGAGAACAAGTGAACCGGCAGAGATGTCATTTATTAGGGGTACCAATGCTAGCAATAACACTATTTCTAGGCCTGCTGAAATCAGTATCATCACCACAACAGCCAAGATAGCCGATCCATTCGCTGGCACAACCTCACAAACCACCAGCCCAGCCCAGCCCGAAACCAATTTAGAACCTTCACCCCTCTTCATATGAGTCCAACTCGTGCTCCCCAAGTTCTAATGGACAAAGGGCATCTTAAGCCCCTTGATCCTTGACCTCTTCCTAATTTACTTCCAGCCAAACATGACCCCACTCAATACTGTCTCTTCCACCAGCAGCATGGTCACCCCACTAATCACTGCTTTCGTCTTCATCATGAGATCCGGGATCTCATTGACAATAAGATCACCTGTGACGCCCCAAAATAAACACAATATATCTATCTCATAACAGCCAATAAATAGCAATATAACTGAAATGATAAACCTTCATTAATTAGAGTTTGATATACAAAAGGTGACACATGTGATATACATTCATAAACAGTACATCCTGAATCTACAACATGTGTTACAAGATAGTGAAAAGAAATGAAAGCTATATAGATAACCATATGCCCTAATGGCTTACATCTTTCCAAGTCAATGCTTGGGTACATCAAAAGTGAGTCTTAAGCTCAATACAAATAAAGCCCTAGGCTTGTACAAAATTAAATACAAAATAACAACAATGAGCCTTCTACTCCACAATCCTCCCAAGCTAAGTTCTTGGTGGAGGCATATCATCAGCACCTAAAATATTTTCCCATATAGGATAAGCCAAAGCCTAGTAAACGTAATCCAACACAATATATGAATCTTAATAAGGCTATAAGGTGGATGCATATGCAATGCTCATGCCAAAACATTTTTATATCTCTTTTCAAAACCATGCAATGCCATGATAATGTTATGGTTCATAAATCATTTCATTCCCAACAGATAATAGGGCAGTGAATCACACTCTGGGAATTTCAAAACAATACAACATTTCTTGGAAATTTTGTCTGAAGGAAATTGTAAACCGGGACCCATGTAAATGTAAACTATACAAGCACTACTTTTGCCATTTCACAGAAATTTCATCTGCGGGATCAGCACCCATGTATACGCGCAGTTTTTGGGACTTTCACCCGGGACACGCAGGCCAACTTAATTTTGGTGTTACACACCTTCTTCCTAAGTCCACCCATTTTTCTCAAATCATATACATTTTTAATGTATTAATCAATATGCACAATGCTCAATACAAAATGGATGAGAATTTAGTTTTAGTTCGCCTAATCCTCATGCAATTTCTATAACAATCATAGCTATCCTCCACCGATAGCCCAAAAACAAATATCTCTAACAGATAAATAAATTTCCATTAAAGATACACTTTTCCAAAATCTCAAGTGGGAGTGATAATACATATCCAACTCCACTCTCATCATTATCATCATTTCAATTTCACAATTTCCAATATTAATTCTGTTTTCTCTTTAAAATCTCAACATTTACATTTTAGGGCAAAACCCCTTTCTCTTTAAAAATCCATTTCAATGCAAGAAATACCTCATTTCAACATATGACTACCCCAAATTTATGATCACAACCTTTTTCAAGAAACCATTTGAAAACCCCTTTTTTTATATTTTGATTTCAAACCCTAGGTTTTTTCCAAAAGCCCCTAAACCACTATAATCTTTTGAAATAACAAATAGCAAAGGCAAAACCCATACTAGAGTGTGGAGAATTCCTACCTCGAAACTAGAAGACCAAGGAGAGAGTGGAGAAACCCCAAAGAAGCCTAAATTCATTTTTGTTCAGATGAAAAGAGAGCCCACGTAGTGTTCTACCTTTTTAACAAAGGAAGTAGAGTGAAGAAATCACTAGATCTTGGTGTTTTTGAAGAGAGAAGGTAAGTTTTAGAGAGAGAGAGAGAGTCTAAATCTAGGGGTTTTGGAATGTTTAGAGAGAGAGTGAAATGAAAAAGTAACCAAAAAAGTGGTTCTACGATCTGATATACGAACAGTTTGCTCGAGCGTAAGATGTGTCGCTCAAGCGACTAGACATAATAAGTTTACCACTCGATCGCAAGAAGCGTTGCTTGAGCGCAGAATACAAACTCCCAGTAGTTTTACAGACAAAGGCTGTCGTTCGAGCGTATGAAGCTTCACTTGAGCGAAGAATGCAAACTCCCAGTAGTTTTTGCAGACCTGCAAAAGTACTAGATGTTCACAAAGACCTCTCGAGCGCAAGAAGTGGCACTCGAGCGAAGGAACAAAAATTTGGGCAGCAAAAGTTTGAAAAACAAGCGACCAACTTGTTCCAAACGCAATCAACACATCCCAAAAGCCAAACTCAAAAAGAGATAAGGGGAAACAATACATGAATAACTATAAAAGACAACGAACCTGGATCCAAAACATACAATGGGTCAAGTTTAAGCCAGAAACGCTATACCACCCCCAAATGTAACCACCAACCCACTCCCCGTCCACAACCAAGTCCCCTCACCCAGAAATATCAACCTCATCCAAACACTATCGCCCACCTTCAACCCTAGCATATATATCATCTCGTCCCATTTGCCTAAACTTGAGGTGGTTATTCCTGAAGGCACGAACTTGTGCATGATGGATATAACACCTGAAACCCAACTAAAACCTGTGGTGGCGGCAGTTGAAGAGAAGGGAAATTCACTGAAAAAACGATTGTCTGATACCCAAGTTGCAAAGAAAGGACCATAACCCATGAGAGAGTATGATCCCAGTCAATATATTGTGGTTTCTGACCAACCAAAGCCAACGATCATACTATCGAACTCACTCTACATAAATCTTGTTGGAGAAAATGGGCTTGAACAAAGTCTTGATGACTTAGTAGAGATAGAGGAAGACTTACAGAACCTCTATTTCTTTGAGGAAGAGGATGTGGGAAGTGTGCAGATCGGATGGTGGAATCCAAGCTAGCCTGAATCTGGCCATGGGTGGTTAAGCAGTGAAAAGGAATCTGACACAAACGATAACCAACAAAAAAGAAGATAATCAAGATTAAAGGAAAGAGGACCGAAAGAAGGAGAAATTGACGAAAATAACAAATCTGAGGACATAACTATCGCTAAAAGAGAACGAGTGCTGGAACAGTTTCAAAAAGAGAGAATGGGGGAGATACAAAGATCAAAACTAGCCGGAAGCAGGTGAAAGGAAAAGAAAAAGAGGATGTCGAGTCAGAGGAGAGCAATGTCAAAATTGAAGAAAAGTCTGAACGGAAATTTGGTAATAAAGAGAAGATGCTAAGGAAACTAAACATTATCGAGAAACAGAAATTGAGTCAGCCACAGAGGAGAACCAACGTACCGATAGAGCATGGACTCAAACAAGGAAGAAGGATATCCTTTCGAGAATCTACCTAAACTCACTATATCTACCTAATGGCAGAAGGCGCAATGTAAACATGATTCAGGTAGAGCCAGACAGTGGCCTAGTAATGACTGCTGGAGAATGGTGGGAAGACAATAATCTAAGCTTTGCTTGCACCAATGAAGGGTAGGGGACCAGCACCCGTAACAATACATAGTACATGGAAGAGATCAACTACATGACAAGAAGTGGTCACTATTTTAAACCCCCATCCCTAGACCAAGGAAAAACCTCCGGGAAAGAGCCGAGAAGATGAAAGAGAAGGAGATAGGAGAAGACTTGGTGTTGAGGCAACTTAAGAAAATCCAGGTAGATATTTCAATTTGGGGGCTACTGATGGCTTCCTAAGAACACAGATAAGCATTACTAGAGGTGCTAAACAAGACCAAGCTGCCTAGAGACATCACGTTTGACCAACTGGAGTCTTTGGTCATATCTGGGGATGTTACTCCATTGTTGTCTTTCACAGACAAAGAGCTGCCATCTAAGAGGGCCAACCACAACAAACCTCTATATGCAACCTTGGAAAGCCGAAAGAAGTGGATCCTAGAAGTGTTAGTGGACACCGGCTCGGCAATCAATATATGTCTGGTGAGGACTGCTTATGCAATAGGCTTGAAGCCGATTGACTTCACGCCTACGACTCAAGCCGTCCAAGTTCACGATAATACCAGCCGCAATGTCATGGGAATCTTTAAGAGCCAGATACTGATTGGTCCATCTGTGCCAGCAACCTTCAATATATTGTTGGGCAGACCTTGGATGCACCAAATGAAGACGGTTTCTTCAACAGTACACCAACTGGTGAAGTATCCGTTCAAAGAGGGAATTACAACTGTTTATGGAAAATTTTCAATCCACTCTCCTCTGAGAACCACCACACCCTTGTTGGAAAATACTGCATAGAGAAGAGGATGTGTTTCTCTCTAGGTTCACCTTGGCAGAGGCACGGTTGGTGCAGACTATCATCGCAGAGGATGGTGAGGACTATGTGAGCACCCAATCTATATATATGATGAACAAACAAGGATATCTTCTCGGATTAGGACTAGGTAGAAGTGGGAGGTAGTGAAATACTGTTGCCAAAGAAATAAGCCATAACCCCATGCTTTTGGGTTAGGGTATGAGCCGATTGGAGAGGATTGGAAAAGGAAGGGAGACGAATTGAAGGAGAGAATTAAAGAAAAGAAAGATGGGAGGCAATTTGGGTTGGTCCACAAGCTGATCAGGGGGACCCTAAATGGACGCTTTGTCCGTCAAGGAGAAGACTTCCCTTTCTATGGATTCCCGGAGCCGTGGGTCGAACGGGAAACAAATAAGAGATACCCTGGGTTTGAGATCTTTTTTAATCACCGGTTGTTAGATAGTAAGGAGGAGTGGATTAACCCAAGCATCGATGTAGGGCAAGACAGAAATGCAAGCTCGGATAGCGATGAAGAGGAACTTTTGGGGATAACATTGGCTGACCTCCTGGCGAATTCCAGTGCCGAGGCTGTTCCTGTTAACTTGGGGGATAGTGTTACTATCTCTGTGATCGGGGATGAACCAGCGGCGGATTGCACCGATCTCATTATGGATGCAACCAAGGCCCCACGCCTAGTTTGGCAATTCAAGAGGGGCTCTATTGATAGTTCTAAGCCGGATAACGAGCTTGAGTCTGATTCCACTGAGTCTGTTAAGTTAGAGTCAGATTCGAGTCAGTATAGTGAGTTTGAGTCTGGCACTTCTAGGGGTCATAAATGCCAAAGTCCTGTCTAAGTCTTCTGTCAAAATTTTCTTTTAAGTCAATGTAACTGAGGACCCTAGCTTTTATCAATGAGAATGCAGTGGACTTTGCTTACTTCTCTGTGCCTTTAGTTTGCTGCACTGATAATGATTTTCAACATTTTGACTTAAACAAAGAGGAAAAAATTCATCGGGCTTTGAAAAACTTGATTGACCCAAAAGAGGAGAGGCGTGCTAAGCCCTGCATGGATGAGGTCATTTCAATTAACATGGGTACTAAGACAGATCCACGCTTCGTCTAGATTGGGTCCATGTTGTCTTCAAAGGAACGCAAGCTGTTAATCGCTTTGTTAAAAGATTTCAAAGATGTTTTTGCATGGTCCTACGAAGACATGCCTAGAATTGATCCTGAGATTGTATAGCATAAGATCCCTCTTGACCCCGAGGCCCGACCAGTGAAGCATAAACTTCGCAGAATTCATCCGGATTGGGCATTGAAAATGAAAGAGAAAGTTACCAAGTAGATTAACGCAAGATTCTTAATGGTGTCTGAATATTTGACTTGGTTGGCCAACATCGTTCTGGTCCCGAAGAAAGATGGTAGAATCAGAGTTTGCGTCGATTTCAGGGATTTGAATAAGGCTAGTCCTAAGGACAACTTTCCATTGCCACACATTGATGAGTTGGTAGACTTCACCGCTGGCCATGCGTTGTTGTCGTTCATAGATGGGTTTTCGGGATACAACCAAATCTTAATGGCACCAGAGGAAAGGGAAAAGACTGCGTTCACCACACCATAGGACAGCTAATGCTATAAGGTCATGCCATTTGGGCTGAAGAACGCCGGGGCTACATATTAGAGGGCTACAGCCACCATACTGCACGACATGATCCATAAAGAAGTCGAGGTGTATGTGGATGATATGATTGTGAAATCCAAAGAGCGAAAAGGCCACTACGTCGCGCTGGAGAAGTTCTTCAAGAGGATTAGGGAGTATAGGCTAAGGTTGAATCCACAAAAGTGCACTTTTAGGGTGACTGTAGAGAAAATGTTGGGTTTTCTGATTACACAGATGGGAATTAAAGTAGATCCATCCAAGATCAATGCCATCTTAGAAATGCCACCACCAAGGATTGAAAAGGAAGTGCGCAGCTTTCTAAGAAGAGTGCAATTTGTAAGACGGTTTATCTCTAAATTAACCTTGACATGTGAACCACTATTTGGTCTCTTGAAAAGGGGGAAGAAGTTCCAGTGGGACGATCGATGTCAGTTTGCTTTTGAGCAAGTTAAGCAATATCTTCAGAATCCGCCTGTATTGTCGCCACCAAAGTCGGGGAAGTCACTGATCATGTACCTGTTAGTGACAGAGTCAATCATGGGATGCCTGCTAGCACAATAATCAAAAGCTAAGGTGGAAAATGCCATTTACTAGCTAAGTAAAAAGATGCTAGATTATGAGACCCGTTACACTCCTCTAGAGAAGGACTGCTTAGCTTTCGTTTGGGCCACTAGGAAGTTGAGACACTACCTGTTAGCCTATTCTGTAATTCTGATTTCAAGATTGGATCCCATCAAATATCTCTTTGAGAAACCGACACTTACGGATAGGCTAGCTCGTTGGTTGCTTCTTCTCTTTGAGTTCGACCTCAAGTATGTCACTCGCAAGTCGGTCAAAGGAAGAGCTGTAGCAGAGTTTATGGCAGGCCACCTAGTGGAAGGAGAGGAAGAAGTAGAGTACCTATTTCCAGATGAGGAGATCTTGCATATAGAAGAGGAGACTTGGAAAATGTACTTTGATGGAGCGGCTAATCAATATGGTTATGGGATAGGCGTATTGCTTATAGCACCCAATGATTCCCATATACCCATAGCTTTCAAACTGCGGTTCAAAGTATCTAATAACGAAGCAGAGTATGAGGCATGCATTGCTGGATTAGAAGTTGCCTTAGAACTGGGGGCAATAAGATTGGGCGTTATCGGAGACTCGAACCTGGTTGTTTCTCAAGCCAATAGAGATTAGAAGGTCAAAAAAGAGAAAATGAAAGTTTATTACCAGACCCTGGACATTCTGATTCCAAGGTTTGAAAAACTAACATTTACGCACTTGTTAAGAGAGAATAATCAGTTTGCTAATGCACTGGCAACTCTATCCTCTATGGTAGACACACCGATCAGGGTTATGATGCATCTGATTATTATTACATAGAAGTATGCGCCTATTTACGAGACAATATCCTTAATAGACGAGGTTTAGGACAAGAAACCCTGGTACCATGACATTTGGAACTTTCTGGAGAATGATGCATATCAGCCAGGGGCAAATGCCAAAGATAAAAGGGGAATACAACGTCTAGCCGTCCAGTTCATCATATGCAGAAGTAAGTTGTATAAAAGAGGGCATCTGAGAATGCACAAGCTCTATGTCGAAGAGGAAAAGTCAAAACGTCTGATGGAGGCCATCCACGGAGGAGAATGTGAAACACACATGAATGGTGTGATGCTGGCCAGGAAAATCCTCAAGTAAGGTTATTATTGGTTAACCATGGAGGATGATTGTATCAACTTTGTTTGGCGATGCCACAAATGTCAAATCCATGCCAATCACATGAATATCTCGCCGTCAACGCTCTACAATATGACTTCACCATGGCCTTTCTTAATTTGGGAAATTAATGTCATCGAAGCAGTCTCGCCAAAGGGCTCGAATGGACACGAGTTCATTCCAGTGGCAATTGACTACTTCGCCAAGTGGGTGGAGGCGTAGTTGTATTTTGTGTTGAAAGCGTCACATGTGGCCAAATTCATCAGGAATAACATCATCTGCAGGTATGGGGTGCCAAATGAGATAATATTAGACAATGGTTCACACTTCACAAAAGAGGTGGTGGATTTGTCTGAGTAACACAATGTGGCTTTTCACAAGTCATCAATATATAGGCCATAGACTAATGGAGCCGTTGAAGCCGCAAACAAGAAAATTAAGAACATTCTGTGAAAGATTATGGAAACCTACAAGGACTAGCCAGATAAACTGCCTTTTGCACTATGGGGTTATAGAACGTCAATTCGAACATCTACAAGGGCAACCCCCTACTCTTTGGTATATGGGATGGAAGTTGTTTTGCTGATCGAGATTGAAGTATCGTCTCTGAGAATTATGGTCGAGTGTCAAATAGTAGAGGTGGATTGGCAACAGAACAGGTTCGAAGAATTGAATTTGTTTGATGAAAGGAGGTTGAAGGCGTTGTATCACATCCAGGGATATCAGCTCAAAATTGCTAGGGCCTTCAACAAGAAAGTCAAGTCTATAAACCTCAAAGAAGGAGATATGATGCTCAAAGACAATTGAGCTCCCATCCATGACCCTAGGGGCAAGTTCCGACCCAATTGGACTAGTCCCTACATCATCAAATCTATCTGGTCAGGAGGAGTAATCATCATCATGGATTTAGATGGCTTGGAGTTCTCACAATCGATCAACATGGACAAGTTGAAGAAATACTATCCTTAAGAGGCTCGTTAGGCCGAAAACCAGAAAGGGTGACCTAGGCCAAAGTTAGAGCGTAAAAAATTAGAAATAAAAGAAAAATAGAGCTCGCAAGGTTGAAAACCTGGAAGGGCAGCTTTGGCAAAAGTTAGAGTGCAAAAGGAGAGAATTAATACCCGAGTGAACCTTAATCGAACTACGTAAGGCCTAATTGCCATCTTTGGGATATGTAGGCAACTTTATCTCGAAGTTCGGCCCTAATCATTTTCAACTCAACTGTCCTATCCATTATTGCTCGGTCTATCTCACCATCTGTCAGCTTGGTTGTTTTACCTACATTTGGCAGAAGGGCCAGTTCTAAGATAAAGCAAGGGGCAAAACAATAATGAAGGTGAATGCAGTTGTGGGCAGTTATTCGGGGCTGTACGTCTTGATGATTGATTCCATGTGTGTTAGGTAATGACCATTTGCAAAAATTTGTTTTGAAAGATTTTAATGAAGTTGATTTTCTTAAAATTTCACCTTTTGCAACACAGACCATTTTTTGGACCAAAAAGGAAAATTTTCAGTACTGACAACTTTAATTACATGATTTTAACGCAAGTACACCGTCAAACTCTCAGGTTAATTCAAAGTTACTTTTACATCATAAAACTTGAAAAGAAAAGTCAAAGCAATAAACTAGGGGCACAGATAAGTCAAGTAGTGGTCCTCTATCTCTTGGTCACACTCGTAGAAGTCTCTACCGCCAATGATGGTTCGACTTGTGTTTCATCCTCAATCCAAGCCAAGCACTCACCAGAAAGGGCACAACTGAAGCTACTGGCAGGGGCCAAAAGCTCTCTCATCCTCCAAGAAATGAGATATCAAGCTAAGTGTGAAGCATGGACTGGAAATAGAGCAGGCTATTCGATCCCCTTATCTGGACAACTGCTCACGTCCGAACTAGCGTCTAAACCAGAATAAGAAGTAGAAAACACAGTGTTTAAGACTTATCAACTGTATACTCGGCTAGCGGGACATACTATAACTCATCCCGGTCAAGTTCAGCCAAGGGCATCGCCAAGTGATGTCAATCACAGATCTGCTGCATATCCAGTCGCATCACAACCCGTTTGTGGGGAAGCTCACTAGTTGCGGACGAAAGAAGTAGGATCTAGTAGAGTACTCGGGGCAAGGGTCCACTACTTTCAGCTTATCCATCAACCACACCTGGGAATGGATAAAACAATAAGAGAGATTAAAGAATAGAGAGATGTGCATTGAGAGGAAAAGTAAGAAAAGGGCTTTCGAGAGAAAAGAGAGAGAGAGAGAGAGAGAGCCAAAATGATGTGAGAAATCATAAGTGAGAAAGGCGCAAAACAATACCTGGAGAAACAGTGGAATCCCACAAACCGAGAGGTCTTTCGTATGTGGAAAGCATCCAAACCTATTAAGGTCTCGGCCAATGGCAAGCCTATACAGCTTTGGCCCTCCTTAAGGCATTGAGCCACTTCAATCAGTCGGATGCTGACTCCGCTGCCACTAGGGGCAAGAAGATAATGGGCGAGCAAGCATATGCAGAGAGCATGTTGGCGATAACCTTGCCAAAGAAGATCACGCCTATTTCCAATATTGAAGAAATGGCAAATCAGGCCAAGAATGTCCAACTCTCTATCACGAGCCAAAGCTTTAGCCTCATTGAAAAAGAGGCCACACATCCATTCAAGAGCCCGTACATGGCCAAAAAGGGATTGATACATAATTTCTTCATTGTGCCGAGACTCCATTAATGCTTGAAATTCTTCAAGAGTAGGACACATTTCTTGTGATTCGAAACGAAATACATGAGTAATCGGGTCCCAACAGCGGACAATGGCATGGAGGAATAGAAAACAAAGTGGAGTGTGGCTCAAGGAAAAAAGAGCATTTATGCCAAAAGCATTGAAATTCACCTTTTTCGTGCCGTCCAAAGTGGCCGTCCAATCCTTGAGCCTCTCAACAAGGAAAATATCCATTTGTAAAAAACTAGCAGAAAGATGATGTTATGATCATAGAAGCAACAAGAGGAGACCTTTATAGAAGATAAGGGTATGCGAGTGGCTGACAAATGTTATCAGATGTCCAATCGCAGGTCTTGGCCAGCCGGCCACTTCACCAGCCAGCCATACGTCATTTCATTAACCGGCCGGCTAAGTATGCCGATCAAACAGCTTGGCAGCAGTATTATGTTTGCCTTCTTTGTTTTTGAGTCTTTTGTTTCTGGCAAGTGTAGATAAGTTTGTTTAAGTTGTTTTTACTTCGTTTTTCCTTTGTTGAGTCATATTTTGTATTTTGGTCAATTGTAAGCTCAATATCCAATTAAGAACTCGTTCAAATGTGAGCATTCTCAGTTTCAAATTCAGAATATAATCATTTTTATGCAAGTGTTGTGCCATTCTCAAGATGTTGTGCAAAACAAAAAATATATATATATCTTTTATAAACTGCAGGGTTCAATCCCGATCACAGTTTTTACAAAAGAGAAAATACAAGTTTTCCATAAGCAAAAAGTAAAGAACCTATCTGAAGCTACTGATTTCTGTACTACAAAGCAAAAGAAAATAAAAAGAAGAGTGTGAGATCAGTGTCCGCCAAGTCAGGTGCGTCGAGAAGCCCTCTTCGTCCTCTTTGGAGGACGAGACTCAAGATCACTATCGTTGTTGGCACCGCTATCACCAAAAGATTATGACTCCTTGCCTGAATCATTGTTTTCATCCTCGGACTCAAAGCACTCACTAGCGATCTCCTCAGTGTCTCTGGTCTTAGTGTCCATGCCAGTCAAGGTCCTCTCTCTAGACGATGAAGCCCCATGCACTTGGGACTCACTATCTCGACTCTGACTCCGGCTCTGGTTCCGGGCACCTCTGCTCCTACCTCTACCTCTACCTCTGCTCTCATCCCTACTGCATGCGGAAGTCTGTTTGTCTCCCCTCCCTGTAGCAGGAGAGGGTGCCACAGGTGTTGCTGGTGTAGGTGGAGGTTGAAAAGAGTTCGCAAGAAACAGAGTATCAAAACAGTTTGGTGCAGAAACAGTGTGAGTATATAGTTTAAGGAAATCAGTGCATGTCAGATGAGAAAAATGAGATACTTGATAATCGTGGTAGGCCAGCAATGCCTCCCTCTTCCGCACCGTGTGAACCAAGGAGTTGACCAACTAAAGGAGGCCGTCCACATAACCTACTGGCACCTGCAAGTGAGTTTGAATATCAGTATATAGAAAATGAAATATGAAATACAAATAGCGAGACAAAGTGCATACTAGCTGGACGTCGGGGTCCCTAACATACTCGCACTCCTTCGGGCACTCAAGCAAACTTTGGTGGACTGTCCCGTTTGGCTGCCAGTATGTGATTATAGTCGGGATCACGGGAAGACCGGCTACATGAATGGCGGGGGATGTGCCCCAATATCAGGCTTAGCCACAGGAGCGGCATCTCTAGCGGCAGGTATATCTGCAGTGCCTCATGCATAAACTTTGGTCAGAGACGGCATAAGATGGGTCCGGATAAATGCAGTATAGTCTCTCTCTCCGTGGAACAGGTTAGCATCCTCCCCCGCCATGAATGTCACGATAGCTTCGACAAGAAGGCTATCAACAGCTTCGACAAGAAGGCTATCAACAGTCCTCATAGATAGTAGAGGGGAAGCATGAACAATGGGGTCGGGTAGGCCTAGAGTTTGGTGAATGAAACACTCCCCTAGGTACCAAGTCCAGAAGAAGGGACCCTCCAGCAAAATCCACAACCGAGAAGTATCCCAGGAACTAGTGTACTCATCCCTAGCCCCCTCCAAGTATGATCACCCACGGCTGCTAAGTGACCTGTAAACAGAGGGATTCATAGTTGCTATCAGTTGTCTTAGTTGTCAAAGTGAGGAACGGAAGCAATAGAGATGGAATGGAATGGGTATGAGTTTCATATTACCTCGCGAGCTGTCACTGTATCGAAGAAGCAGCGGTAGTAGGCAAAGGTGGTGACACTGCGGCGGTGAGGATAACACCTGCCATCATACAACCTCGAGTGAGGCACAACCGTTGCAACCTCATCTCTCAGGACTAGAGCAAAAGTGAGAAAGTAAGCATATACCTAGAGCTACAAGAAGAGAACAGTTTGTGAGTTAACAGGTTGCAAACAAAAATAAAGGTAGAAAATGCAAAGCAAAAAGCATGGTTTATAACATAATTTGAAATGGAAGTGCAGGACATACCTCCTAGGCTCTCCAGTGGCCGCCAACCATGTTCCCCTTTTTGTAGGAACCAGAGCTCATGTAACCGTATAGGGTGGCAAGGCCAGCGCCACCCCAGTCATAGTAGCACACCCGGGGCAACACCACCAAAGCACTGAGCAAATATAGACCCACAGTGTTCCACCTGTTCGCGAACAAAGTGGTGCCGAGGAGATAGATCAAGAATCCGTGGCTGTACTGCTCCATCTGCTCATCAGTCTCCGACTGGCTCCCGTGCAAGTGGTCGTAGAACCAGTTGTACCTCACCATTGATAGCCTATCCAAGGGAGGGCGTGCTCCTAGAAGATGGACCCAAGCAGCCCGCCACTGGCCCATGTCTAGATCGAAAGGGATCGGATCATCTCCAACTCATTGTCCCGTGATCATGGAGAAGTCGTAGGGCGTCATCGTCATCTCCCTGGTAGTGGAGAAGTGGAAGGAGTTGGTGGTGTCCCACTACCTCTCCACTAGGGCGTCGAGCAACGGCCGGCTCGCCTACAACCGTAAGACCCTAGAGCTGAGTAGGCCAAAGCCTACCTCGTCCACCATCTCTCGGACTCGAGCAAGGAGCTCCTGATACCAGTCTCTCACTATCATCGTGCCATAACCCCTCTAGGCATAGGCATCATCCTATGTTGAAAGAAGAATTTGTTAAATGCATGGCAAGATGAAGGGTTGTAATGAATGTCAAAGCAAGCAAAGTGCATAAAAAGAGCAAAAGTTCTTACCTCAAAAGCATTATGGGAGAGGTGTGAGGTGCGCTCTCGCAAGAGGAAGTCCTTAGGCACACCCCGGGCAAAGTCCGTAAATCTCAGCATACCACCAAGGGCCATCGCATGCGTACGTGGGTGGTAGGTGCTGGGTCGAATGGCCTCATCCTTAGTGGTGGTAACTCAGGCTCAGGCTCAGGCTCAGGCTCTGCTGGGTAAATCTCCTTTGTGGAAATTTCAGCTACAATATCCTCTGCCGTCCCGTTTGCCTCCTCTATCATCGGGTCCTCCATACCGACAGCAGGTGGAGGAATAGGCACCTTAGGAGGTGCATCATCACGTGGAATATCATCAGCCATGGAGAATGCAGTGGGTGGTGAGAGAAAAATATTTCAAAATCAAACCTAGGAAAGAGAAAATGAGAGAAAAAAGTGAAAATGCGAGAGCAAGTACACGAAAACCTAGAAAACCCGTGAGAAACAAGCAAAAAATAATGAAAAACCCAAAAACTTGACCGAATCAAAATCCAATCGATTCAAATAGTAGAGAGCCAAATGGGTTTCGTGAAAAAGTTTGCTTGGATCATTGGGTAAAGTGAGTAGGATGAAAATCTAGACTGAGAGAGAGCCTAGAGAGAGGGAGAGGGTTTTCAGAAGGTATGGGTGTGAAATAAGGGGCCAAAGTGTGTTTGTAATGAGACACGGGTTGAAAACCCGATTCTACCCCCGTAACTGCAATAGTTGGCCATCTGGCTAATATGTTGTACGGCCGACCCTTCTTTTGGCTGCTGACTGTCCTGCGGTATTCTGAGGTGTTTTGTTGGATTTTTGCCTAGTTTTAGGCATGGTTGCTCTTATATTCATTTTTAAAGTGAAAAAATTTGGAATGTTTGAGTTTGTTTTAGTTATAGACAATTCTGAAATTCCATTATGGATGTACCGTTCTAGGTCTCGCCATTTCTCTGAAGCGTGAATGTGCCTCGACCTTGAACTCAAGCAGGTTTTACCCTCTTTTCAGCATATGAGAACCTTTGACTGTGAATTGAAGGTAGAAGTTTGAAAAACAGAAAAAGAAAAGAAACATCCCCGGCAGAACATGGTTGTTCATCGCCACTTCTCCCTATAAGGTGTTTTCAAAGCTACTGCTTTTTGTTTATCTTTTATATTATGTTGCATGTTATGTCACATGGAACATGCACCACATTGTATTTTGCATTCATATGCATTCATCTCATTGTATCCACCCTTATCACCCAACGGTGTGATTTGGCTCATTTTCATCCCTCTTTGCGTGAAATGTAGTTTGGCTTGTACCTTTCCTCTTTACGTGAGACGTAGTTAGGCTTGCATTCCCCTTTACTCTTTTTGAGTGAAGTGTAGTTTGGCTTGTACCCCTTTTACCTTTTCTACATGAAGCGTAGTTTGGCTTGCACCCTCCATCTGTTCTGCACGAAGCATAGTTTGGCTTGCACCTTCCACCCTTTTTATGCAAAGCGTAGTTTGGCATGGAGCTTTTACCCTTTCTGCTCGAAGCATAGCTTGGCTTGCACCCTTTACCCTTTCTGCGCAAAGCATAGTTTGGCATGGAGCTTTTACCCTTTCTGCGAGAAGCATAGTTTGTCACGGAGCTTTTACCCTTTCCGCGCGAAACGTGATTTGGCTTGCATTGTTCACCCTTTCATGATCTTCGGGCGGTATGCTTGTTTGTGGTTTCAATTGTTGCATTGCATTCATGTCATCTTCATGATTTTCGGGCGGTATGCTCATTTGTGGTTTCAACTGTTGCATTGTATTTAAATATTATTTGTATCTAGCCCTTGAACTACACTGGTTTGATTCCTTGCAAAGAGATACATAGGCAACTTTCAAGTTCGACCAATTGCATTTACAATTTATTTGTTTGCCCAAGTCTTACAACCTTATCACATGGATCATCTTTGGACTTTGATATTCACTCACGTCATAAAATGACTTCGAGCTCTGTCAAAAAGGGGCAACTGTAAACACCCATTTTGACCACCCATAAGACTTGGGTGCTTCACTCTAAACACTCGGTGATGAAATGTTACGTTGTACAATCATTCTCTTCTTTAGCAAAAGGATTCAGTTTTGAGCTTTAAAACCTAAACCTTGCATCCCATTTGAACCAAAACCTTATTTTTTTTAGCCTAACCACTCAGAGACTACTGGCCAATAGATGGCTGGTAGACCATTTTGATTGGGCTGACCATACATCCTCATGGCCGGCCGACCATGTTCTGTGTAGTAGATATTTTGTAGCAACCAGCTGTTCCCATATACATGCTTTGGACTAGCTGTTCCTCGTGCAGATATTTCCGATGTGAGAAGCTATTTTTCTATAAATACAACACCTCCCTCATGGTTTGGGGTTAGAAAAAAAATCTCCAAGAGCCTATAGCTTGTTCAACACACTTCTCTTCTCTCTTGCAATATACATACACAATAGATACACCATACAAGCTTAAACTTGAAGCTTTTTCTGAGGTTCTTGAACATAATTTCAAAAACTTAAAAGTGTTGAGAGTGAGGTTTGTTAACTAAGAAGCTTATCCTTTCTTTCAAGATGTGAATTTTAAACTCTTTCACCATCTTTCCTCCCTCTTTTCTTTGTCTTTACATACGGATTTCAGAGCTATTTTAAGCTTAAAATGTGATTAAAACTTTGTTAAAAGTCAGTGAGCTAGCCACCCTTTCATTGGCTAGCTCACTAGTTGTGTACCTCTTTCTTTTTCTTTCATTTTTTTACTCTCTTTTCATTTCATTTGGTTAAATTTCAGTACCTTTTAGCACTATTTTTAGGATTTTTTTGTGTGATATGAATTGAATATGGGCTTATAAAAAGGTCCTAGTCCTCTCCGCTACATGTGCTTTTACTTCCTGTGCTTTAAATATCATATTAGTGTTGTTGTAAGTCCTCTCGAATTTGGTGTATTTAAGATATAGCGACCAATCCATTTGAGTTGATTGTTTTCACTTTGTTATAGCTTTCATAATGCTTCTTGGAACCTTGTGGTCATGGAAGGATTAGAGCTTAGGCTTAGCCACCCCGCCACAAGTTTGATTAACTAGTGTTAAATTTCTTGCTTTCATAGTTGTTGTCCACCTTGAAGCTAGGTAGTAGCTTTCATGTTCAAAGTGTTAAAAAACTCTCTTGTCAATCATTTTCGAAACATGGAAATGGATGTCTCATCCTTGTTCCATGAAAAAAAGGAGTTGTTAACAACTTTGGCAAGTTGTGTGTTTAGGCTTTGATAGATAGCTTGCTCCTTGATTTTTCCTCTTACTTGCTTTGTTGCTCCTAGAGAGCTCTTTATTGAGAAGTGTTGAAAACTCTCTTCTAGTTCCACTTTAAAGCATGGAAATCAATGTTTCATCCTTATTCCATGAGTAGGGATAGGAGTTGACAATAATTATTGAATTGTTGTTATTTTCCATTTTAGTGCTCTATGATCATCATATACTATCTTGTGATGTTTGATGATTTGTGAAGCATGTCTACCTCTTCTTTGAATACATTTCATGATAGGAAGGACGTAAGAAGAGTAGCTTTGTTTTGTGTTTAGCCAAGTCTTTTCCTTCTGCTTTTAAAAATCATCATGCAACAAATTTGCAATGAATAATGATTTGGGAAGCAAACCTGCTCTCTCCTTGAAAATCTTCATGACAGAAGGGAGCATGAAGGATTAATAGCTTTTGGAAACACTCTGTTTTGCTTTGTTCCAGTTTTGTTCCAGCAGGGTTTTCCTGAGAAACAGTGGCCTGCCGACCATTATATGTACAGCCGACAACCTGATCAAGCCGGCCGGCCAAGCATGTTGTACGGTAATGGTAATTTTCCAGCAAAACAGAGTAGATTTTGACACCGAAACAGAACTATTTTTTGACTGCTAACAGGGCAACTTCTGGCAGCAAATAGAGAGGTTTTCAAAGGATGTTCTTGCTTGTGCGCATACAACTTGTTGCTCATTCAAGTCTATTAGATTAGTAGCTTTGATATTTATTTTGTAATAATTAGTTCATTCATTAGTATTTTTGTAATAATTGGTTGATTAATTAGTTCATTCATTAGTATTTGTAATAATTAGTTAATTAGGCCATTTGAACCTTCTTGTGCGAGGGCAAATTTGTAATAAGTGATGTATGTCTTCCAACCCCCATTTCTTTCTCCCTTTTATTTATATGCTTACCATAGTTGTATGTAGTATCATGTTTTTGTTTCATATTGTTGCCATGCTTTGCATCCATTTTTGCATGCATTAAGGTTCGATTCATCATTTTTGAATATCATTGTCATTCCTTACTTGCTTGAATACGTGTGTTACCACATGCTTTGAGTGAATCCATATGACATGTTAATAAGCTGAACCTAATAGTTGCATTTTTGTATGTGTTGCATTAGCCATGTGCATTGTTAGGGTCATGCATTTTTCTAATTGCTTTCTTTTTCTTTGGCTTACCTTGGAGTAGTAGGTGAGCATTTTTCACTTTAGCATATTCATGTGTGCGATTGTTTCCATGCTTAGCATCTTACCATAAGGCTACGTGATTACTCAAAATGAACTATTTGAATGTCCATGGGTGAAGGTTATTTTACTTGCATTGAGGATGATTTTGATCAAATGTATGTATGAGCTCATTTCTTTCCTTTTGAGTTGTGTGCACTCAAAATTCTTTTAAAATCATCACATAAAATCAAGTCATTTCCAAAGCAAGCAAAACATTCTATACTTGTGTGCCTCACATAGTAAGATAGCATAACAAAATCAGAACAAGAGCATATATTGTTGATAAAATTCACATCATGATTAGTAAAAGCCAATCTTTGATCAGGTGAGGAGGGTGCTCAATTCATGACTTTCCCCTCTCATACCTAAGTTCTCGAAGCGAGACAACTTTGGTTACGAAGGACAAGTGGTTTTTGGCACGAGTCATGGGTTTCCTAAATTTTTCAAAAATATTTAGGTGCCGACTCTAAAATATAGTAATGTAGTCCATTTTTGGAATCTCTGATGATTAATGAATTTTCTAGGATTTGCTGGATTTGGACTCTCATTTGTTTTTTTTCTGTTTCACATTACACTTGTGAAACCAGATTCAGAACCACGAGAGTCTGAACTATAGGGCTATCATACCCGAGGAGACTAAACCCCCTCCGAGGAGCGCGAAAAACCAGCTACAAACATGCTATGTTATTTAACTTTGTATGGTATGAAATGGACAAAACCAAACTAAAACAAAGTGAGCATAAGACTGAAACCGTAACAAGTGAAGTATACCCCAAGGCAATCATATTTGAAGCACATACTAATCTATGCCCCATGCAGGTAAAAAGCTTAGCCAACTCTGCTTTGTTACTTTATGTGAGAACCCGTAGTTTTGTATATTAAATTATTTTGATAATTATATTTAGTTATTTAAATTTTGTAATCAACATCTATAATCCAATTCCATAACAACATTTTGTGACCAAATTCTGTAATTAACTTTTTAATTATATTATTATTATTATTGTTGTTGTTGTCGTTGTAGTCGTTGTCGTCATCGTCGTCGTCATTTTTATGACTACACAAATTTAATTCTTAATATATATTATTCTGTATAAAGTTTTGCATTAATAATTTGTGTACATAAAAATTAACCCATGGAGATTAATTGGTTCAATCTCATGTCTTTTAGTTACATAAAATAATATTATAATATTAAAGTGACTCAAAATCATATATATACAAACAAAAAAAAAAAAAGAAAAGAAAATTGAGAGAATGGCTGGTTGCCACTTCCCAAGGTCTTTCATTGGGCTTTGTTGTGCATGCATGTGTAAGAGCATGCATCGCCAATAGCACACACAACCTCATCAAAGCTGGAAGCAAGCATGCCTTAACACTATAAGCCTATGCTTGTAGATAATGACCCCGTTTGGTAGAGCTGTGGGAAAGTGATTATAGATTATAGCTTAACAGATTATAACTTACAGCTGTGAACATAAGCTGGTAACCTGTTTGGTACAGCTGTGGGATTATGGATTTAAGCCGCAGGGTAATGTTTGGTAAATAAGTTGTAAAATAGCTTTTTACTGTATAATTGTCATTTTTGCCCTTATAGGATATAAAATTTGTGATTTCATTTATAATACATTTTTTTCTTTTTCTTTTTCTTTTTCTTTTTCATTTTATTTTATTTTCTTTTCTTTTTCACCTTATTTTCTTTTCTTTTTTAATTTTTTTTTCTTCTCTTATTTCTTTGTTAATTTTTTTAATTTATTAATTCATTAAAATTAATATTCATGTTCTAATTTATATTAATGTTGTGATTTCATTACATATTATTTTCATATATTCATCAATTTTTCATCAATTTAACAATTTATATTAATGTATCAATTTTTCCAATTTATTATTATTATTATTATTATTATTATTATTATTATTCTTTATTATTATTTTTAGTAATATCTCATTTTTTCTTTATATTAATGTATCATTATTATTCTTTATATTAATGTATCAATTTATATTAATTTATCAATTTACATATATTCATCAATTTATATTAACTTATCAATTTTTCCATCAATTAATATTATCAATTAATATAAATTACATATATTCATCAATATTAATTTTTTTCATCAATTATTACATAAATTACATATATTAATATTATCAATTATTATTAATTTTTCCATCAATTACATATATTCATCAATATTCTTGTTAATAGTATCAATTAATATAAATTTTTTTAATTTTTTAATTTTAAATTAATTAGTCTCAATTAATTAGCATCAATTATTATTTTTTATTCATTAATTATTTTGTTTTTTTTTATTAAAAAAACACTGAAAAACCTCCAAAAAAAAAATAATGAAAACCCTAGCTCCGGCAGGATAAACCGACGCTAGGGTTTCATTTAGATCGCGATGGCAGATGGTGCAGATCAACCGGCGCTAGGGTTTCATAATAATAAAAACCCTAGCTCCGATGGTGCAGATCGCGATGGAATATCGCAATGGTTCAAATGGGAAATAGACAGGTTCACGCCGGGGAGAGGGAGACAGACAGGTTCGCAATGGCAGATTGCGATCGCGAAGAGGGAGACAGACGGGTTCGCGATAGCAGATTGCGATCGCGAAGAGGGAGACAGACGGGTTCGTGAAGGGGGAGAGAGAGAGAGAGAGAGAGCTCGGTTGTCGGAAATCGACATGCTCGCCGGAAATCGCCCTAGCTCGCCGGAAATCGCCTCTCTCGTTTGTGTGAGAGAGGAAGAATGAGTGAGAAATGGTTTATATACATGGCATATATGTAATTAGCATCAATTCAGAAGGGCATTTAAGTCATTTTAATCCTCCCATTTCAACTTCCCGTATAAGGTGAATCCAGAAGCACCCCCTGAGGTGCTTAGAAAATTAAGCTGAAAATAGCTTAATAAAAGCTATAATTTATCCCTTTAAGTTTTACCAAACACACCAAAATAACTTAATTTAAGCTAAAAGCAGCTTTAAGCTGCTTTTAAGTGCTACCAAACAGGCCCAATAATTCCCAAGCCAAGAGGAAAAATAAACATTAAATAGGTCCTCAAACTCCTATAACTAAGAGCACTGTTCAGCCCTTCCATTACATACACCTAGCTGAGCACAAGAAAGAAAAAGAGAGGAGAAAAAGAAAGGAAAAAGAGAGGAAGAGGAGAGGGTCGCTTGCTGGTTACCAATTCAAAACTAGTGTTAAGAATTGTTTGTAAAAGCTCTTGAGGTAGGAATACTCAACCTCTATCCTCCCTTAGATATGTTTTTTTTTATACTAAACCTATATATCAAAAATATGCAAGAGTATGCATTGTTAATACACAATAACTCAATGCATGTTGATAGAATGATGATCTTATGATTATATGATTTCTATCCTTCTTGCATGTATAGATTAGAGGGTCTAGTTACTGATTTTTCTTCTTATGTGCTCAAATATTCTCCATTGTTTGAATTAATCTTGCATGCTTATGAATTTGTGTTTATTCTTCATAAATATTATTTTCATCTATTCCCTGTTACCACTAATGAAAGTAAATATGAAGGATTAAAGTTTCACATGGGAATAGTATCAAGAAATAATTTTTATAGTCTTGCCAATGATTCATGGTGAATACAAATTGTGTTTTTCACAAAATAATGAATTTCCAGCAAAACAGATTTTTAATCCATTTTGAATAAACCCAAACAAACTCATGGGAACACTTTCATAAAATCTGAAACTACTGGAGGTAGTTTAACATGTTTTCATGGTGCTAGAATATCAAAATATATATATATATTATTTGACAATGTTTTGTGATCGAAACATATTTTTAACTTCATTGCTGTCTGGAGGCAGCAGCAATGCTGACTTTACCAGGTCACCGTTTATTCTACAGAATGAGTTTTCAAGTGATTCAAATTAGAAAAGTTAGATTTTTAAGTTACCTTTCAAATGCTGCTGGTTTTATAATTTTTTTTAGCATTGAGAGAAAAACGTCAATTTTTCCAAAATGTGACAGAATCTGTCCAGTTTTCTTAGAAAAATTATTTGACCATCTTCCATTGGGTTTCAGTCTTCAAACTCTTGTGGAAATATGTTCTAAACTCAAATATCTAGCAAACCATTCTGACCATACCTCTTTTTGACACCGTTTGAGGCCCTTTTTTAATTTCAAACATAGATCACCTATTTTGGAAGTTAATGTAACTGACTGTCCCAGAAAAACCAGTTTTCTCCAAATTTTATTTCTTCATTTTAAAATCATTTTTTTTCCCTGGTATTCTTCTCGAAATATTTTCCTAACTCGATGAACTAGCAACAAATAAAATACTGTAATGGTTGAACTTCATTTGGTATGGATTTCATATTTTCTTGTTGAAAGAAGAAGTGCGTGAATTCTTAAGAAATTTTGTGATGATTCCTAAGACATTCTATCATATTTATTTTGGTTGCCATACATGATTGTGTTGTGCTATATAAACATTATGTCACTGTGATTTTCAAACTAAAACTCGCACATGCATCAAAATGTGAATTCGGCAAAAGTAAAGAAACACGAAATTGAACCGATGATACATTAAAATTTAAAAGTGATGGGGTGAGCCCGGTTTAGAATCTTGCGCAAGTGAGTGGCGAACCCTAACATGGCACGAGAAGGTATTTCGGCTCTTATTGGTGTAGGTGATATAAGGTTGGTGGTGCGGGTGTCACAACATAAACCGTTCCCTTGGGGGAGACCGTGATGTCACGACTTGGGTACGTAACCTTGGTGCGTGGGCATCATTGGTAGTTATGGCAAGTAACATTTGAATATTTGACCAAGGGGGAGTCAGAATTTCCCGTGACCATTGCTTAGCGGTTGAGTGAAAATAATGCTCTGCGAGGAGTTACTTAAACTTATCTAATAAAGTAAATCTATGAGAATTTAAAAAGAGAGGTGGGCATTTTCCTTATGATGAAATACTGTTTCCGTTTGCCCTTTTTTTTATTTATCTATTATTATTATTTCAACTGATAGCATTCATGTTATGCTTATTAAATGCTGCTTGCTATTCTATTACTACACATTATTCATTAATTGTGAGTATTATTATCGGGGTGGGTATTTTTGAATTGTAGTATCTTATTGAGCTCGTCGCTCATTGGCATTCCCGTTGCCCTGGTGTTTTATGCCAGGTACTGAAGGAACCAAAGGAAACACCGAGGCTTTGCAAAGCGACATTCAACCTTGGTTAGCTTGAAGAGTGCCCAAGTTCCATGAACTATTTTCTAAATTTTCTAGTTTTCAAAATATTTGTGTTATTTTTATGTACTAAGGCTAAGTTGTAATTTAAGAAATTTAAATTTATGGGTTGTTAATTAATGGATGTTAGTAATATTGGTGGCAATATTGATTTGAAGTTCTAAATTTTATTATGATGTCCTTAAATTTTGAGGCGTCACACTTTAAGTTGATCAATGTTTGAAAATTGCTATTTGGTTTAGTTTTCAGAACTTGTTTTTTTCTTTTCTTTCTTTTTTTTTTAAATATAAAAATTATAAACTAGTTTGACAAAAATAAACACCAAAAAAGTATTTTTGAATTTTCAAAAATTATTTTCACCACAAAAAAGAAAAAGAAATTAATGTTCTTTAATTTTTTCACCAAACTAGCTTTTGAAATATTTTTAGAAACAGATTTGAAAAATTCAACCAACCAGAACGTTATCTTTCCTTCCTAATTGTAATAACCCTGACCCTGATTAACGCTAATTGGTACTTAATTATGCCTAATAGTAATTAAGAGGACATCTGGGATTAATCTGCATGTGTATTGCATGAATTATGTGTTTCTATCTGTTCGGTGTCGAAATATCTGTTCGTGTTTAAAACTTTAAACTGCAAATTGGAAGCCTTATCGGCGCCCGATTCCGAAATTGATTAGTGTTTTAGACTAGTTAGATTTTATGTGATTTTATGGTAGGTTCAATTAAAATTCGATTTGGAATGTTTAAATTAGATTAAATAACGTTATATCATTGAACCTAGGTAATTACCATTTTGCCATTGTGAGTGGGCCATTTTGTTTCATCTTATTAGAGACTACATTACACCATTTCATTATCCTTGGCTGAAGAAAAACGTAGGTAAGAGGGAGAGGAGAGAAAAGCTTAGTTTCAACAAGGATTTTGGCTAGACACTTGGAGATTTGAAGGTTTATAGCAACATTGAGCTCTTAGACTTGGAATTCAAGAGTTAAGGTAGGAGATTTCTCTTTCTTTGTGAGTTTAAGAGTAATCCTTGCATGGTTCTTAGTTAAATTGGTGTTTAAGGTTGGAAATGGGTTTGCCATATTGAATTGGGTAGTATATCCTGCATGCATGTACATGTTCATAGAAATTGAAGTTGTTTTGTATCAAGTTTTCACATGCATGCTCATATTTTTCCTAAGGTCCATGAGTTCATCAAAATTCTGAGTTTAACCTCACATTTGGCCATGTTTTAGAGCTTTGAAATTCAATTGAATTCATGCATGTTTGTTTAAACTTTGTTTTTGGTGATTTATTGAATTTGTGACCAAATTGACTCACCCTTGGGCATTGATTTTCCAAATTGGCTTTTGAAACTTGTTGTACTATGAGTTTAAAGTGTTTTTCCAGAATTTGGGGCCAAGAGGTCGAGTTTTGAGCTGATGAATGCTTGGTTTAAGCTTGGGAGGCAAATCTAGAAATTCCAGAATTTGGCTTCCTTGCTCGAGCGACCACCCTTGTCCAGGACTCCGCTCGAGCGAGCATCAAGCGTGTATCGTGCGGAAAAAATCAGCAACCAGTACTTTTTCATTTTTGCAGACCGCTCGAGCGAAGGAGTCCTCGCTCGAGCGAACCCTTTGTTTTTGCAAGCTCGCTCGAGCGAAGGAAGGCTGGCTCGAACGAGACCCCTGTTTTCAGTAACTTTTGAAAAATGTTTTCTAAGGCATTTTTGCATTCTCATTCCATCATAGACATTCCTAGGCCATGTTTAAGGCTCCATACTAAGGATAAGAGGTTAGGTACACACTTAGAATCTTTGATGTAAGTTTTGTACAATTTGGTTGCGTGTTTCAAGTGTGTATCCGTGATGTGTTATGTAGGTCGTGTGCCGCATTCTGTTTGACCGTTTGGCTCCGTCTATCTGTTTCAACACCCACTGTGAGTAATAACTTAGTAAAGATATGTTCAACTGTACTTATTTTCTGTGTGACAAAATGAGATCTGTTTTCTGAAATGATATGTTATGTACAATGAATGATTGTCCAATTTCTGACATGTATTCGTGACATCCTTAGTACCATGTGATATTTACAGCCGTGACCTGGTACCAGAGGTTCATTCGTGGAACTTTACGCTTATGCGTCCTGTTATGTTACGCTTATACGTCCTGTTATGCTAATGGATGTATCACGTAAATGTAACCATGACTTATGATTTCTGACCGTATATGATCTGATCAAGTATGAATTTGATAAAACGGAATTATGATTTCGATCTGATCAAGTATGATTTTGATACAATATGAATTGATTTCTGAGATCTGTATGGACTCATTCATTGAAACCCCTTTACTCTGTTTATTATTCACTGGGCTTTCGCTCACAGTTTACTATATATATGTAGGTGAGCCGGCACATGACCAGGGCCAGAGTTGAGGGCCTTCTGTTCCTTTTTGTCAGCCAACTGTTATGCCTCTCGAGGAGGTTCCGATCGAAGCCTAACGCCATGGCTGTTTTGTTTTATGCTAGTCAATGTTTATGTTTTGTAACGTCAGGTCTTGGGAGTACTCTCTGTAAATATTTTGTACATATTGGTGTACTTTGACTAGCATGTTTATGTATATAAATAAGTTTTATAATCCTCTGTCCCATGTACGTTATCACAGCTCTTTGGACCTTGCTTATTTTACATTATTGCTTCCGCAGCCCCTTATATTTGTTAATTCGTTCAGAGGCCTTTGGTAATCCATGGATTACTGGCCGGTTACGGCGCTAAACCTACAGGGGCGGGTTTGGGTCGTGACACTAATTTTATGTCCACTTTCTTGCCCCTTTATTATATTAATAAATATTTTTCCTCACCACAGGTGAAACTAATCCTCTGGGACACATACATAAGTAAACCCTGGATTATCCCATGGGGATGGCCCCAAGGAAATGGGAGAAAGTAGGAGGGGCTAACTTGTTACACAGATATGACAAGTTTTATGTGTGTTCTTTGTTTTTACTTAGAGAGTCATCTATCTGTGTGGTTATTTATGTGTCCTTTTTTTACTCTAAAATCACCTATCTGTCCAAAATATGATAAATAATTTGGACATATAGATTCAATTTGGACAAATAAGCAAAATATACCCAAAAAAAACTAGGCTAGATATATTCAATTTGGACAGATAAGAAAAAAAACAATGGACAAAAGATTCAAATTTGGACAAATAAGAAAAAAATTAGGACATATACTAAAGAATTTCAACAGATAGATTAAAAATATTAAAATAATTTGGACAGATAGATTTAAAATATTAAAATAATTTTGACAGATAGATTAAAAGTATGTTAAAAATTAAAAGTTAAAAAATAATTTGTACAGATAGATTAATTTAGACAGATAGGTGTAAAAATAATTGGTTAGATAGGTTAAAAAATTGAACAAATATGTTAAAAAATTGAAGAGATAGATAAAATTTATACAGATTGATGATATTTATAGAACTAAATTTTAAACCCTTAGGACATGGACTTTTCACCAACAAATGTGCTTATATCTCCAATAGAACCACCCTTAGCCTTAGTGACTTATGGGATGAGAATATGAATTTATCAAGGATTTTTCCTATAAAATAAAAATTCAAGCCATCGAGTATTTTAGGATGAAGGTCCAAGCTTTGGCCTTTATTAGTTATAAGGGAATACATATGACATCGAGAGAAACTTCTTTACGACGGTAATATTACATCATTATTGATAAAAGATATCTAGACATATGAAGGGAAATGCTACTCTCCAATTCAATATTGGACATAAGGGTGATGTTGGCCTATATTGGGTCCTACTCCAGGCCCATATCAATAATTCAAAACGTTTAATGTGTACCTAATATAATTAAGTAGTTATTGATATTTGATTAATGTGATTTTTTACAGGAATTATGTATTCAATGAGCCTTACATATTAAACGGTTTAGATTATCGAGATGAGTCTAGAATAGAGCCAACATAGGCTAACAACATCCTCTAGTCCGATATTGGATTGGAGAGAAGCCTCTCTCATATATGAATTAGTAGGAGTGAGTTAGATGAGATTGTAGGATTTATCATATATAGCTATTGAACGGTAATAATTTGTACATGTTCGTGATGACGTGTATTTATGTTAGACTTAAGTTTCACTCAACTAATTAAAATTATGAGGGATTGACTTGATGGTCAAAACCTAGAGCCTAAGGGTGCACATCCTCTATGGTTTCCGATTCAAAATGTCTTATATGCAAACAATTTCTTAGGACAAGACACCTATACCTAGTTATATAAAAAACAAAGGGTAAATTACCAATAAGTTCTCTTTGAAAGAAATGTGGCCTATTTAGTCCCACAACCTTGTTTTTATACCCAAAAGTCCTGTAGCGTTTTTCTTCTTCTCTACCTTCGTTCTTCTATCTTTTTCTTCTTGATTTCCGACGACCACGTCTTACTTATTCACTGGTAACCGACGACTACTATTGATTGGAATTTACTAGCAACCGCCAACTTCTTGCTTTACTCTCACCGATGGCGAAATGAGGTGAGTTTCCAGTGAAGAAGATGAGCAGATTTACTCAAATCCGACATAGATTTACTCAGATCTACATTAGATCTAACTAGATCTAAATCACAAATAATTGTTGGAGTACAATCCTCTCTTTATATCTGTCTCTCTCATTCGATCTCTCAATTTTTATACCTTTTCTCTACTACATACTTTTCTTTTCCTGTTTTAATGGAGAAAATTTTCAAATTCTGAATAAGTTGTTTTCGAGTTTTAGTTATAGGTAGTGAAAACTGTAAAATTTTACAATTTTAGTTTTTTTAGTGTTGAAATGAATTATGCTTTAAAATTACAAAATTTTGCAGCTTTATAACATTTTTTTATAACTGTAAAATTTTGTAGTTTTATAATATGTTTTTCAGTTAGTTTAATAAGGATAAATGTTTAATAGATTTTTTCTTTGAAACTGTATCATTTTACAGTTTCAAAATTTGCTTTTCAGTTTGATCAATATTGGAGATTATTTGCCTAAACCCTACAAAAATTAAAAAATAACATAGATTTTTTTCCCCATTATTGTTGTTTGTTGTTATTATGTTTGTCTTTTCTTTTCTTTAAGTTTATCAATATTTAGCACATTTTGCTATATTTTTTTTCGCTCTAATTCTCCATTTATTCTTTTTTTTTCCCCAAAAATATTTTAGATATTCCGGTGAGTCTCCGACGATATTTTTAACATCCAACAAATATTTTAGATATTCCAGTAACTTCTAGTGACTTTCAGAACACTCCGGTGATACTCCGATGATATTGAACATTCCGACAAGTCTCCAGTGACCATCTAACGGAAGTTCGACGGTGGTAGAATGTAGTAGCGTCTGTAAATTTAAAAAAATAATAATTTTGGTCACAATTAAAAATATATAAAACTAATCGGTGCAAGTATTTTATTTTGAGAATAGATGAGTTTTAAATTTTATGTATGGAATTTACTGGTAAGTTTTCCAAAAAATAAAAATGGGTAAATTACACTGATACCCCCTAAGCTTTATATTTATTACAGTTCCCCCCTCACGTTTTGGAAATTACATTTCTCTCCTGAGGTTTAAAGTTCTATTACAAATTCCCCTCCTCAGCAATTTAATTTTTTAAATACCAATTTTGCCCTTACTAGGTAAATTACATTGACACCCCTCACATTTTAGAAATTACAATCCCCTCTCTAAGGTTTAAAGTGGCATTACCAATTGCCATTTCGGTTAGTATTAGTTGGAAAAAAAATTTATTGAAAAAAAAATTCTGTTAGCAAAATTTTAAAATTTCTGTTTAAAAATCAACATAAACTCATTTTTTAAATTTATATTTTTTTTTATCAAATTTACAAATTGAGACAACTATTTATAAACCAAAAAAATTATCAAATAAGTTTTTATGACAGTTTTTAAAATTTTTGTAAATATAAATTGAAAACTGAAAGCGAAATGGTTACCAAACAGGTTTCGATGGTAAAAATGTCATAAAATTAACAAATAATTAAATAATTTACTAACGTAAGAAATGATTTATCAAAAGATTCTTAGACGATGTATGGTTTGATTTTTAGAAATTTTTTTAAAAAATTAAAAATTAATTTGGTTAAGAAATAAAAAATAAAAAATAATTATCATTTTTATATAATTTTTATCTTTTGAGTGGTTAGAAATAAATTTTTATAAATTAAATTGAAACAGTCATACCTATGTATATAACCTGTCCAAAAGTTAAAATGATAATTATTTTTTACCCTTAAATGATAATTATTTTTTATTTTTTATTTCTTAACCAAATTAATTTTTAATTTAAAAATTTTTTTTTTCTAAAAATAAAAATTAAAAAAGGCCGGCCCAATTAGGAAAGCTTGAGAGTGGTCTCCGTTTGTTGACAAAAAATACACGGGCAGAAGCCTTACATGGAGCGTCGGAGGGGAGCGCCCCGCCCAAACACAAATTTGAAAACCCAAGAAAGAAAACCTGACGGTTAGTACTACTCACTGAAAGCCATTCATCTCCTTCTCTCCCTTTCTCTCTCCTCGACTAGCATCATCATCACATCACGCTCTCTAATTTCACAGTTTTTAGTCATCCATGGCTTCGTCGACAGCAGACCCAGTTCGTATGAAATCCAGCATGTCCTCAAATTCATCTCAAAAAGTCCGAATTGTAGGCAAAATTAGGGGATTTACAAAGGAAGAATCTGAAACTTTGGATGGAGATTCAGCGCCGTGGATCTCCGTGCGCAAACCCAACGAAGATGGTTCATCTCAAAAAGTGACAATTTCCTTTGGAGACCAATCGGCTAGGTATTTTCTTCATTGATTGTATCTATCTATCTATTATTGAATCAACAGTTGAATATGACAATGACAAACCCTTGTAACCCCAATTTGTCTCGTATAATATTTTTGGTGTAGGCGTTGAAATGTCATAAAATTGCTGATTGACAATTTTATACGATTGATTTGGGTGGATTTGTTGTGCTCATTGATTTAAAGTTAATTGTGTGCTTCATGAATTTTCTTAGCATTTAAGTTTAGGATTAGTTCTTGAAAATTTTTATACTCAGATAGATTAGACTCCATCACCGTTAAAAACAAAAAAGAAAAGAAAAGAAAAAAAGAAGAAGATTGGTATTGTGTTTGTGTTGGTCATTTCGGATTCGTGTCACAATTATTTCAATTCTAACCCAACTTGTTTATTATTTCGTGTTATTGCTCATGTCACGTGTCCGATTCGTGTCGTATTAATATGTCTGTCAAAAAATTTCACCATCAACTAAAAATATCAAGATTAAGTGTATGAAGATTTTTTTTTTTTCAAAAGTTAAATTTAATAACACTAATCTCTATTGTATGAAATTATTCATAAGGGTATTTGATTTCAACTCAATTTTATTTTATTTTCACAAAAACTATTTTATATTGTTATATATTTTTTTACTAGAATAAGTAGTAAACAAAAAATACTTTATCTCTAATTAAAAACAAAAACGAAAACTTATATTAGCCTTAATATCTTATTTTACATACTTTTTAATAAGTTGGATAGAGTTACATAATAAATTAAAAAATGTGATGACACCCACTAGTGGAAATAAATGTTACATGGACTTGGGTACGAGTATCGGGTGCCAGTGTGTATTGAAGTAGAAGATCTTTATGAGTTTAATCTTGGGATAAGTATCCAAAATTGGATATGGGTATAGGAACAGGACATATATACATATACATTGTGTATTGTATAATATTCTCGGATGAAATGTTGTAAATTATGTAGAAATATACTAAAAATTAAATAGGATTTAGGCAAAATATTAAATTTTTATATCTAATTCATGTGAGGGACTAAAAATATTGCTTTACTAGAATATGTAAGTTTCTTCTTCTTCATATATTGTCACAAATTAAAGGATCCAAGTGTCTAAATTTACGAGTGTTGGATCCTTATCCATGTCATATCTAGTGGACACGGGTATGAGAATATATTGTGAATCTTGCAAATTAGGCATGATTGTGGTTGTACATATTAGAGTCCTATTAGAGGCGTGATTGTATTAGAGTCCTATTAGAGGCATGATTGTATTTTCCTTTTGGGTTTAGGAGTTAGGGCTATATAATCTAAAGTTTGATTGTAATCAAATATACAATTAAATATACAGAAATATAGAAAGTTTACATGGTATCAGAGCTATCGTTCATTCTAGCTTCTGATTGATCGAAGTTCCTTCGTTCAAAGTTTCATCTGGTTCAGAATCTACCTTCGTTGAAATCGCAACCCCTTGAGCACCAGAATCGCGATCCATCCCATCTGGTTTGAAACTCCTCTAGTTCGCAATTGAACAACCTCCTCTGGCTCGTGGGACTCAACTTTTGGCTCACGAGGTTGAGTTCTGGTTCTTGTTTTGGTTTTGGACTTGATCGAGTTCTCTGGTGGTCGACCTGTCTGTGTGTGTTCATCGTGACCCATCTGAGTTCCAGTTATGGCCCGTCGACTGTGAACATCTGATTCGCGAAAATCCTGACTGTCTCAATCTCTGCGTTGGCTCTCTCTGGTCTTTGCTCTTCGGTTTTGTTCTCTGTGTTCTGATTTCAGTCCACCTTGATCCCTCTGTCTCAACTTTGGATTATTACAAGTTGACCCCTTAACTTTATTGGGTTTTATCACGGTGCCCCATCAGTTCTCTTTTCTTTTATTTCTGGTTCATTACAATGTTGGAAAATAAAATCCAAGCTATTAAATGCAAGCTTACAAGTGACAACTATGCTTATTGGTCTAGTATTCTGAGAAATTTTCTTCTCGGTCAAAAAAAATGGGGATATGTTTCTGGTTCTGTTCCTTGTCCATCGGATCCCAAACAAGAAGACTATTTGAGTTCCTGTGACACTTGGGATTGTGATAATGCTCAAGTTTTGACCTGATTCCATAACTTTGTGGATGACGGTATCGGGATGATGTTCTCTAAATATAGCATTGCCAAAGAGGTATGGGATTACTTACAAAGTGTTTATCAGCAGTCCAACTTTGCCAAATGGTATGAGTTGGAAACAACTATTCAGAGAGCTCGTCAGCGGGATCTGTCTATTCAAGACTTCTACATTGAGATGACAGACCTCTGGGATCAGCTGGTTAGCAAAGCTGGAAACAACTATTCAGAGAGCTCGTCAGCGGGATCTGTCTATTCAAGACTTCTACATTGAGATGACAGACCTCTCGGATCAGCTGGCTCTCATGGAACCATCTAGCCTTAAGACACTCGACGCTTATGTTGAGTTTCGGGAGCAAGGTCATTTAGTGCAATTCTTAACGGCTCTCTCCCCACATTATGAGGCTATCCGTGGTGGCATCTTTCATCGGTCTCCTCTCCCCTCTGTGGATGCCATTGTTCGTGAGCTCCTCTCCAAAGAAACCCGTCTTAAGACGGCCAGTCAGCCTCTGTCTCCATCTATCTTCTTGGCTCCTACTCCTTCTCCTCTGTTGTCGAACCCCCCACCTCATCAGCTTCAGGCCAATGCAAAGCCCAAGAAGGGGCCACTAGCCTCTGATGAATGTGCTTTTCGCCATCAGAAAGGCTATTGGAAGTACAATTGCCCCAAGAAGGGCCGTCACTTTGCTCAGTCTTCTCAGCCGCCTCAGCTACAGTCTCGAGGTCCTGCTCTGAGTACTTTTCACCCTCCTACTGCTTAATACGCAGAACCCCCTTTAGTAAGAACAGGAGAAGGTTCGCAGACATCAATATGTACAAGAGAAAAAGGGGAATCAGAAATAGAAGTACTGTTATTAAAAGGTAAAACTGTCATTTTAGAAAGTTTACATCCGCGACAGTCATAAATCTGACTTCTACCAGATATATCGTACCTTTCAATCTATGATCACTACACAGTTTGGGGCCATAATTAAAATACTCCGATCTGACTTGGGTGGGGAATACTTTAAAACTGAATTCTGTGAGTATTTGGCCAAATTGGGCATCATTCACTAAACCTCTTGTACTGATAGCCATGCCCAAAATGGTCGTATTGAGCGTAAACACCGTCATCTCCTTGAGACAGCTCGATCTCTTCTTCTCTCTGCCTCTGTTTCGGCACCATTCTGGGGTGAGGCAGTTCTTACCACTGCTTTTCTCCTTAATCCCATGCCGACTCCCTTACTCTCCGGTTGATCCCCTTATGAGGCTCTGTATTCCCAACCTCCCAATTATTCCCTCCTCTGTGTCTTTGGGTCTGCTTGTTTTGTCCTCCTTCGTCGTAAAGATAGGACCAAACTTAGTGCTCGGTCTGTCTTGTGTGTCTTTTTGGGTTATAGTCTTACTAAAAAAGGCTACCGCTGTTACGATCTTGTCTCTCGTCGCCTTTATGTCTCCTGTCATGTTGCCTTTCTCGAACATCTGTTTTACTTTCAGCTTTCCCCTCTCACTGATCTAGTCTCCAAAGAGGATTTGGTTCACATTGACCCATTTCCTTTTGAGGTCTCGTCTGACAAATACATCTCCACCGTTCCTCCTGAGCTTGTTCCATCTTCTCTTCCTGCTTCACCTTTAGCTGCTTCTCCTCCTTTGGCTTCTTCTCCTCCTCCGTTATTAGTTTATTCTTGTCGCAAGGCTCTTCCTCCACAGGTTGTCTCTGCCCCTGCTGCTGCTCCTCCTACTTCTGACGACATCGATCTTGCTAAACACCGATATCCTACTCGAGCGTGTCATCCTCCAAACAGGTTGGGTTGGTCTAATACATGTTTTTCTGCTTATTATACTTTTTTGTCTGCTATTCACTCTTTTTCAGAACCTCAGTCTTACAAGGAGGCATGTCAAGATCCTCATTGGGTTTAAGCTATGGAGGATGAGTTGTCTGCTCTATAGACAACTAGTACTTGGGAGTTGGTTCCGTTGCCTACTGGTAAGAATTTGGTTGGTTGCAAATGGGTTTACAAAGTCAAGACTCATTCTGATGGGTCTCTTAAGCCCTACAAAGCTCGTCTGGTTGCCGAAGGTTTCTCTTAGGAGTATGGTATTGATTATGAGGGGCAAGGTTTTGAAAAGTGGTTGCGGTCGCTGTAATGGTGGCGGTGGCGCAATTGCGGTTGCGGGGTATAGTGGTCATAGTGTAACGGTTGCGGTAACCGGAATAATGAATTTTTTTATTTTTTGCACAATTTGAAAAAAAACTTACCAATACGCATATTTTTTTTTCTATGATCATATTTATTGGGTTTTAAAATAAATATTGATAAATTTTTGTAACTTTTTAAGTATGATCCAATATATTTCATATTTTTAAATCACTATAAACTGAGTTTTTTACATTTTATTTTAATAATTAATGACTTTATATTATACAAAAAATCAATCACTAACTATTATGTATAAGATAAACAATGATAAAAGTAAGAGAATAAATAAGAGCCTAAATATATATATATACATATTTTAATCAAGCCAAAGAGATAATGACCACACTTATTATTATTATTTTCAAATAATATATAGATAGACACACAAACAAAATGGTTGAGGGATAGCAGCTGAATAGAATAGTATGTCTTACAGCTTCAACAAATCAATAACATGTTCTTCATCTTCCCTCTTCTCTCTCTCTATCTTTTGCTCCTCCATCTTCCCTCTTTATCTTCCCTTTTCTTTCTTTATCCCTCTTCTCTCATTTTCAGCTTTTTTTTTTTTTGTGTTTTTTTTTCAAAAGAAACTGTTCAGAACCGTTACGTAACAGTGTATAACAGGCCGTTGTTATGCATCGTTACGACTGCTACGGCAACCGCCATGGCCGATACACCTGTGAATCTCAATCACACTGCAAAAGCGGCCGTAACGGGTGGTGGTAACCACCATAACCGTTACGTAACGGTTGTGGCCGCCTTTTAAAACCTTGATGAGGAGACATTTGCTCCTGTTGCCAAGATGACTACTGTCCATACTGTGATCTCTGTCACTGCTATTCGTTGTTGGCCTCTTTATTAGATGGATGTTAAGAATGTTTTTCTTAATGGCCATCTCACTGAGGAGGTTTACATGCGTCCTCCCCTGGCCTTCACCATTCCTCTGGCTAGGTTTGTCGTCTTCGGTGTGCTTTGTATAGTCTGAAGCAGTCTTCTTGTGCTTGGTATGATCGCTTTCAGACTGTTGTTACCGAGCTTGGGTTTCATCCTTCTGTTTCCGACTCTGCTTTATTTATGAGACATACATTGGTTGGTTTTGTGGCTCTCTTACTCTATGTGGATGATATGATCATCATTGGTTTTGACTCCTCTGTTATCTCTGAGGTGAAACAGCATTTCTTCTGCTCCTTTGAAATGAAAAATTTGGGTCCATTACGGTATTTTCTTGGTATTGAGGTTGCTTTTTCTCCAAAGGGTTATTTTCTGTCTCAGGCTAGGTATGTTAATGAAGTCATTCACCGTGCTGGTAAGATTTCTGATACACCTATTGAGCTTAATGTGAAGCTTAACTCTACTGATGGTGTCCCTTTGGATGATCCCACTTTATATCGCGAGCTTGTGGGTTGTTTAGTTTATCTAACTGTCACTCGCCCTGATCTTGCTTATGCTGTTTATGTGGTTAGTCAGTTCGTTTCTGCTCCTCGCTCTACCCATTGGGCTGCTTTGGTTCGCATTCTTCACCATCTCAGGGGTACAATCTTTTAGGGCTTATTGTTGTCCTCTACTTTCTTTTTGGACTTAGTGGCCTATGCTGACTTTGATTGGACTAGTGATGTTACTGATCGCAAATCTATGTCTGGTTTCTGTATGTTTTTTTGGTGATTCCTTGATCTCTTGGAAAAGCAAGAAACAATCGGTCTTTGCTCGCTCTACTGCCGAAGTTGAGTATCGTGCTATGGCTCATGCCACTACTGAGATTGTTTGGCTTCGTTGTCTCTTGTCTGATTTGGGTGTCTCTCAGGCTTCTCTGACCTCTCTCTATTGTGACAACCGTAGTGTTGTTTAGATTGCCCACAATTAGGGGTGTAATTTTAGCCGGGCCCAGCCCATGTCAAGCCTTGGGGGCTCCCGCCAAAAATTAGGGCTGGCCCACAGGCCAAAAAACTAGGCCCTGGCCCAGGGGTATTCGGGCTTTGGGCAGGCCAGTGGGCTAGGCCGTTGGGCTTGGGCCTAGGCTTGGGGCTTGGGCTTTAGGCGGGCCTAAACAAATTTTTTTATTTTTTCCACCAAAATTTTATTATTTTCCATTTAAAATAACACTAGGTCTCGGGCTGGGCTTTTGAGTGGGCCTTGAACGGGCCGATGGGCCGGACTTCAAAACGATGGCCTAGGCCCAAGGCCTCGGGCTCGGGCCTAAACGGGCCGGGCCCACCTTGGGCTATGGGCGGGTTTCGGCCCGCCCATAGGCCACAGGCGAATTTTACACACCTACCCACAATACTATCTTCCATGAGCGGACGAAATACATTGGGTGTGTTTGATTGGACAGACTGGATAAGGGGGATTAGAATCCATCGAACTTGAATCCTAGGACTGTAAATCCCCGGACTATTTGGTTGGATTGGATATGTATCCTGTGTTTGTTTTTTTTCATGGGATTAGATGTCTAGAAATGACTATTTCTAGTGAATCTAATGTTTGGTTGGACGGACTGGATAGGATAAGTGAACAAAAGACTATTTTATCATTTTTCAATTGTTTACTGAGTAATAGCAATATTAAACATATCTTTGATATTTTAATTATTTTTAGTTAGATTAAATAAAAAAAATTTATTTTATTTTATTTTTTACACAATTAAATAAATTTATTTTTTAAAAATTAAATAAATAAAATATCAATAAAAATATATGTTATTTTTTTAATTAAAATTTTAAATAATTTTTTTTATAAAAATAATAATAATTAAACAATGAAATTAAATAAAACATTGATTAAATTTAAATAATGAAATTAAATAAAATATAAACAAAATTTTAAAATAAAACATCAATAAAATATCTATAAAAAATTATTTTTAAAAAATTAAATAAATAAAACATCAATAAAAAGTTAAATAAAATTATTTTATTTTTAAATTGAGACATTTAAATTTTATTGAATTTTATTAAATATAATACACAATTAAATAATAGAGGGTCAAAATGGTCATTTTACCACCTAATCCCAACAGTGGATAGTCTCCAAAAAATTGTCCCACACCCCTCCCCCCCAGGATACAATAGTCCCCCATATGAGGGATAAGGACTCCATGTCCAGCGGACTAAAAAAAACAAACGACGGATTGGATGCTTCCCCCCGAATTACAATCCGCACAGTAAATAGTTCCTCCCTTATCCCCCCAATCAAACACACCAATTGAGATTGATTGTCACTTTGTTTGCTAGCATCTACAGTCTGCTTCTATCTCGCTTCCTTTCATCCCTTTGGTTTTACAACTTGCGGACTTTTTTACCAAGACTCACTACCGCTCGGTTTCAGTTTCTTCTTAGCAAACTCTCAGTGTTTTCTGTTAAAACACCTTAAGTTTGCGCGGGGGTGTGAGAATATATTGTGAATCTTACAAATTAGGCGTGATTGTGGTTGTACATATTAGAGTCCTATTAGAGGCGCGATTGTATTAGAGTCCTATTAGAGGCATGATTGTATTTTCCTTTTGGGTTTAGGAGTTAGGGTTATATAATTTAAGGTCTGATTGTACTCAAATATACAATTGAATATACAGAAATACATAAAGCTTACAACGGGTACCATAGAGGAAATAGAAGAGTCCGTGTAACATAATATTAAAATGTGTAACTAATTCTTCGTTAAATTGGTTATCCATGTCAACTTTGTATTGTGCAGGTTCAACACTAACTCGATCTATTTAATATTTGTTCTATCGGGTCCTATCATATAGATGTCCATGTCGGAAAATAATCAACCCCAACCCGCTAACTTCCTGTATGGTTTGAGTGGTGTCGAAAATTCCCACCCTTAGATAAGACTCCTTTTTGTTCTTTGCTATCAGTGTCTATTGTACCATTCTAGTCAGGGTTTACTTCTATTTGAATTATTTTAATTTTACATAAAATTGGTACTTTCTTGTCTTGCAGTCACAGAGATGTGTATGAAGTGGATTATTGCTATGAGCAAAATGAAGACAATGGTATGATATTTTCAAGAGAGATAAAACCTGTGATTTCAAAGGTTTTTGATGGTCATAATATTGCAATTATTGCATATGGAGCCAGAGGCAGTGGGAAGACCTACACAATTCAGGTGACTTATATATTTATCTACTTATTTATTGAGATGCTTTTCACATGTAGCCATATTTTTTTGGTAATGCTTACCTTTTTCAACATCTGTGCAACTAAAGGGTACCGAGGAGAAACCAGGATTGGCAGCACTAGCAATTGCTGAAATTCTCTTTATGGCTGAGGACACTGAAAATTCGGTTGCCATATCTTTCTATGAGGTGTTTCAGGACCATGTTTATGATCTCTTGGAACCCGCACGACCAGAAGTGCAAGTATTGGAAGATGCCCAAGGAAAAATTAAGCTTAAAGGGCTCTCTAAGGCAAGTTGTTTGGTCTCTTTTCCTTTTAGTATTGCTGTCATTATTACTCATTTTCAAGAACTGCAATATTGAGTTTATATATAAACACTGTCTAACAGTACTTTTACTTTCCCTTTATAGGAATATGTGAAATCCGTTTCTGAATTTCAGAAGTTATACTTCATTGGGTGTAGTTCTCGTCGAGCCATGCAAAAAATACGGTTTGAACCCCCAAGAAAGAGTCACAAGGGTTTGATAATACGCATTTTATCTAACAATGAAAAGTCAAATGCTAAGCTTCTGGGAAAGATGACTTTTGTTGATCTAGCAGGTTCTAAACTACTAGACTTGTAACAAGATCCTATTTTTATGTTCTCGTGCTATGGATAATGTGTTTTTAAAATTTCTTATTGTTTACCATCTTACTAGGCTATGAGGATGGCAGAAGAAAGAATTGTGAAGGTTTCAATATTGTTGAGAGTAGTAGAGTCAATAAGTCGTTGTATGCCTTACTAAATGTTATGTATGCCTTAAATGCCAATCACACGCATCTGCCATACCGGGAAAGCAAATTAACTCGTATGTTACAAGATTCTTTTGGTGGCACAAATCATGTGCTGATGCTTACCTGTTTGGTAAGGCTTTTGATAATTGACTCTATAAGGTTTTCTAATTTGTAAATTTTTTTATTTTATTGCAGTAGTCTTTAATTAATTAATTTTTTTATATGCAGAACCCATTCTTTTGCCTAGACACTATCTATGCAACAGGTTTAGCTTCTAGATCATGCCAAGGATCCAATCAAGTTTTCACAAACTCAACAAAGAAAGTTAAAGGTTCAGACACTATCTATGCAACTGGTTTAACTTCTAGATCATGCCAAGGATCCAATCGAGTTTTCACAAACTCAACCAAGAAAGTTAAAGGTTCAGCCAAACCAATGGTACTTTCTTCATTAACCAAAGAAAAACTTGGGATTGTTTCTTCTACTGTGAAGAAATCAACCAGCTCCAAAGCATATTTCTCTAAAAAGAACACCAGTAGTCTGGAAAAGGGAAGGTATTGGATTACGGGTTTCTATTAGATTATATTAATTCAAACTTGATTGTTATTTACATATTTAGTGACATATTTGCTTCTTTTCTGCTTGAAGGAAGCTCTTTGATGAAGGAAATCATTTGTCGAACCCTGAACAGGTAGTCATCTGTCCTTTGCTTCCTCCCACAGGGAGGGGGGTGGTGGTGGGGGTTGGAGGGACTTTTGTCAAAGTTTGAAGGACTAACAATATAGCATGTGAAGTTAGACACCTTTTGGCTGTGTTTGGAAGTGTTTTGAAATTATAGTTCCACCCTTACATTCTAGTATGATGTTTGGTTTGAGTTTTGGAAAGTTAATTCCACCCTTTTTTTTGAAAACTCGTTCTAGGCGGGCTTTGAAATTTTGAAATTTGGCCTACCGGTTGTCCACCTGGACGTCCGGCCGGTTGACCTGAACAGTGTGATTATTTTATTTATTTATTTATTTATTTTTTGGCAATTGGCACTTGTGTGTGTGTGTATGTTTTTTTTTTTTTTAAATAAAATAATATTTTTGGAATTTTTTAAAATTTCTTATGAGGTTTTAATAGATTTTTAAGCTGTATATTTGGTTATAAGTTATAAATTTTTGTATCAGATATCATATGGCACATCAAAAATTCCCCACTCTTTTCAAAACTCTTTCACCAAACAAATTTTCTATACTCAAATCATAATTCCAAAACTCACAAACTCAAAATACAACTCCTATTCTCAAATTATATTTAGAAAACTCTACCAAACGCTATCATTATTTTTTCTTTACAAGTTCCTTTTCATTTTTATTTTTTTCTACTATTATTATTTTGCATAATTAAATTTGTGTCGGTGGAAATCTCAAACTCATTTGGAATGACCTTTCTAGTTTCTACAGCATATTTTGATTAACATGTTTGTTAAGTTTGAACTGCTAGATACGAGTGAATTTTTATTGTAATTTTATGTTGTACAATCATGTCTTGGGGTTTGGGAAACTTCAGTTAGTTATGTAGGGATCAGCTATGACAGCTAATTGTGAAATCTAATGTAGGCAAAGTCCCCATCAAACATAGCTTCTGTTATGCAGTCAAGGTTCATGTCAGATATTGGTTCAGCCATCGTACCTTCTTTACGAGAAGAGGTATGTGCAGTAGGTACTTAAAGTTTCATTTTGAATCTGTGCTAATATGTAGTTGAAGATTGATAGGTTCACCATCTACAGGAAAAGTTCATATCCAATGCCTGCTTAGCTGGAGTACCTAAAACTGAGGTATGAGTAGCCTTGTTTTAGTTAAACCATAAAGACTTGATAGAACTTGAATCTGTTCTAATATCTAGGTATAGGATGGCCAGATTAATTTCAGATGCTTTTTTTGAGCTGTAGTACCTAAAATGAGGTATGGGTAGTCTGTTTTAGTCACTTAAAAGATATTCAATGAGCTTAATCACTACTTGAATACAGGAAACTTCATTACTAGATGCTAGTAAGGGTAAAAAACGTATAGAGGAAATGGTAATGAAACATCTTGCTAGAATCTTGACTACATTATTACAGTTTAACATCGATATTAACTTAAACAACTGATACCGAGGCTGCTTATATTTCATTTAGTTTAATGTTATTTGCTTCCAATGCATTAGAATGTCATATACTTGCTAGGGTGATTGTTTGGTCTTTCAGGATGTTCCTCTACACAGTGAGAGCAATCATTCAGAAGTTACTGCAAACATTGATAGCAACATTAAAGCTTTGACTTATTTGGATGATGGTATGTATATGAAAACTCTGGAAGTTCAATTCCAAGAATGTAGACATGAATTTGATAATTTGGTCTCTTAAATAGGTGATGACATGGATAAGGAGAACAAAAGTTCGCTGATGAATGAAGCTGGATCTCCACCACTAAGTGCAAGATTGCGAGACCTATCAAATGACTTGAAGTCTCTGTTATCTTTGACTCCAATACAGATAGAGATACCACCTGAGACCGATGTTCCATACAGTGACCAAGTGGTATCCGCTGATATTGTGGAGCTAAAAACCCCGGTCAAAGAACAGCATTTGAGAGTCAAAGATAAATGGGAGGTTGCAAACTGCCCTTCAGAGACATTCAGTGCACGCAGTTCTGGATTCAAGGTTAAGCTTTCTTCCATGTCTCCTGTACAAATCTCCTTGTGTTTTTCATTCCTTGTCTTCCTTGTTGAAGTTAAGTTTGTATCTTCTTTTTGCAGCATTCCCTTGTTCAAGACTATCTTAATTTTCTGAATACAGCTAGCAAGTGAGTAAATCCTATTTATTTATTTATTCATTCTGGGTGATACCAAAGTGTTTTAATTTTCAATTTTCAAGTAACAGAAACATTTTGCCCCTTTTCTTTTAATTTATGGTTTCATGTTAGACAATAAAAGCAAAATTCCTCTTCTGAATCTATCTTCGCTTTCTACAGGGAAAAACAAGAAGCTGTTAAGAATAAGAAATAACATCAATTTTATGCTAGTATTTTTTTACTTAATTAATTGGCTGAGGACTTGAATCACACAAAATACATTAATATGAAAGCACTCGGCTGTTTGTTTTTTTGGGTTTTGTGTGTGTGAAGAATGACCTTCCAAAACCAGTGAAAACATTGTTTTTTTTGAACGAAGACTAGACATTGTTTGCATTGCTGGTTTTGGGATATGCAGATTTATCTTAGGCTTAGTTGTTCCAAGATATTATTATTTGGAATTAATTTCATGGAAAATGCTGCAAGTAATTAATTTTAGCATTACAGTGTCATCGAATTGTAGTTTGATTAGAGGACAGAGTGTCAACATCAAATTTTCGTAATAGTTGTTCAAGTTGTAAGGGGTAACCATTGGTTCAATGGTAAAATCTTGGCCTAATAACCTTGAGGTTATGAGTTCAAATCTCAGGGCAACCACTTTGTACACAATGTCAAAGGTTAGGTGTGTACAAGGTTAGGTGTGTACCCAATCTTTTCACTCCTAAACACGCATCAATGTGTATTATTTGGGCCTCTTTTTTTTTTTTTTTTTAGTTGTTCAAGTTGTAAATGATTTTCATCTTGCATTTTTCTTTAATTATGTCCCTACTTGAACTAAAGCTACTTTTTATTTCTTGTTATTAACAGAGAAGAGTTGAAAGGATTACGGGTAAGCACTAACTTATAAAATCTCATTATAAGATAGTTTCTCTAGTTCCATTATATCATTCAGCATGTTGCTTCGGTGTCTGTGTAGGGTATTGGAGAAAAGAGAGCTACCTACATTCTTGAACTTCGTGAGGAGTCCCCTGAACCGTTCAAGAATGTAAGTTTATTTTACAATATATAACAAGATAAGATGTTCAATCAATCTTAAGCGAGGGAATCCTCTCACCGTTAAGCTTTCTCGTCATTTTTATAAAGATATATGTGGCTGATCTATATTTAGCTTTCCAGATTCTGCAATTGATATAGCCTTTTCGCATTGCAGCTTGATGATTTGAAAGACATTGGCCTTTCAGCAAAGCAGGTATTTAATGGCAAATGCTAACAAGTGTCTCTTGTGTGTTAGGATTAGTGTGAAAAGTGTTTTGGAAATGACGGAAAGGTTAAATAAAAAATTTAAAATAAAAATGTTTGAAAATGAGTGAAAAATATCTTGAGTTCTAAACATTTGTCTTTTTGCTTGTATCCCTGAGGGCACATGTTAGCGAGAGCCTTATTTAATTCTAACTTTTATCCATCCATTAGTCCTCTCCGTTCTTGAAAAATCTCCTTTTTTTTTTTTGTATATGATAACTTCTTTAATGTCCCGTTCTTTCTTATGGCTGGATAGCAAATTATCTACCAAAGTTGTTGTCATTTGACATTGAATATGTTTTTGCTCATATTAGGATGAGGTTCGGCCAAAACATGCATTTGATTTTTTGTTGTTGATGTTTCACAGGTCAAGGGCATGATGAAGAAGGTTGCCGGAGAACTTTTTAATTAGCGTGCTTCAGATTTAGTAGAATGAATGATGTTTGATATTTGGCAACATAAAGTTGCTATGGATCTTTGGATGCAAGTCGCTTTTTCTTTTTCTTTTTTTATTTTATTTTATAATTTGATTGATCTTTTCGATGCATGTCAATAGTGAATCTCTTCCATTTTATTGTGTTTATATATCCTACCCAAATTCACTTGATTTGTTTGTTCTATTTCTTTCTTTTCTCTTTGGTATGGT